>JASDQU010195226.1:1512-19567 GCA_032191745.1 Picea mariana | reverse complement strand
AGCATGCATTTAGTTATGTAAAATACTCTAGAAAAAAATTAAGTTGTCGCATACCTTAATGAACTTCCCTTTGTTTCGAGATATTTTATGTTAGCCTTCTTCAAGGCCTTCGTTATAGTTGTCATTGGGTCAGTCAAATAAAATATTTTGTCCTCATCAATATTCTATGTGGGAGCCTTCCCACATTGACCATGCCACAATACATTGATGAATAAAATTAATGAGATGAACTTTAACAATTGAGAAATTTAGTTGTTGTATTCATAAGTTGTTTTTGTATTTAACATTTACCTGGTGAGGCACTGCGGGTGCCTTTCCATGATCACCCTGAACAGATGTAGCAGGTGATTTTTGGACATGGTCACTCTGGACAGATGTTGACACAATAAATCAATCAAAAAAAGTTATGAAATTCATCTGTAACATTAAAAAAATGAAATATTGTAGTAATATCATAAAAAAAATAACAAAATTTCAGAAATTTAGTTGTTGTAGTCATAAGTTGTTATTGTATTTAACATTTACTTGGTGAGGCACTGCGGGTGCCTTTCCACGGTCACCCTGGACATATGTAGTGGGTGATTTTCGAACACGGTCACCCTGAACATATGTTGACACAATAAATCAATCAACAAAAGTTATGAAATTCACCTGTAACATTTAAAAAATGAAATATTGGAGTAATATAAAAAACAAATAATGAAATTTCAGAAATTTAGTTGTTGTAGTCATAAGTTTTTACTGTATTTAACATTTACCTGTTGAGGCACATTGGGCGTCTGTCCACGGTCACCTTGGACAAATGTAGCAAGTGATTTTATGCCATGGTCACCCTGGACAGATGTAGCGGGTTATTTTCTGCCACGGTCACCCTGGACAGATGTTGACACACTAAATTAATCAATAAAATTTATGAAATTCACTTGTAACATTAAGAAAATGAAATATTGTTGTAATATCAGNAAAAAAATAATGAAATTTATGAAATTTAGTTGTTGTAGTCATAAGTTTTTATTGTATTTAACATTTACCTACTGAGGCAAAGTGGGTTCCTTTCCATGGTCACCCTAGATAGATGTTGACACAATAAATTAATCAACAAGAGTTATGAAAGTAATTGTAAAACAATTATGCAATACAAATTTGAAATATTGCAGCGATAAATTTTAACAATGATTGATCAAAGGTAGAGTTGAATGGTATGTAAGATATTTATCCCCATAGTCGCACCCCCTCCATCTATTCGATTTAAGTTGTAATCGATCAACAACTCTTCACATGGAACTATTGTTTTTGTTGCACATACAAATATATGATTTCCTTTGCGTGCCTCAAATATGCAATTCGGTTTCTTAGTTGTTTCCACTGGTCGTGTAATATTTATAAATCCCACAATGTTTCTAGTATCTTTTGGCCTTCCATCAATATACATAGTTGCCCCTTTATTTTGATTGTTATCTAGTAGTTGTATATAATTTGCGAAAACTCTGTATCTTCGCATACTTTGCATATATCGGACCAACATCAACCAGTGATTATATTTGTATAATGGTCTGACACACTCCATCAATTCAGTTACAATGTCATAGCCAACATTTATGCCATCCATGGAAAATAACCCCAATCCATGTAAGGACGAAGGAGCAATGCGATACATCCTCCCACCGATGAAGAAATTTGTGTCCACTTTAGGTAGCTCCTTAGGTTCCCATCGTTGCACTAGATGTTTATACCTCAAGGGAAACTCAACATCACCTATTCTCTCAACATCATAATTACACGACCCTTCATTGGCAATAAAAAATTATATGAAGGTACGAAATCATTTCGTTACCTTTTCCAACCTAGTTGGTCTAGAACCAACAGATCTAGTACAACATGTCTCACTTTCAACCTCTCTTAGTATATCTTGATCATCACTTGAGGAAGATAGATCCGATAGATACCTATTTGGTGGTACCTACACTCGTTAAAACAAGAAGATAAGTTATCGTGCCAATATACGTTTTTGGTACCAACACAGTTGCATATAGTTGCATTTAGTTGCATAAAGTTGAAATTACCACACTTATCCGTCATATAGTTGCATATAGTTGCATAGTTGCATAAGTTTCATATAGTTGCATAGTTGCATAAGTTGCATTGTTGCATAAAGTTGCATGTTGCATAAAGTTGCGTAAAGTTGCATAAGTTCCATAAAGTTGCTTAAGTTGCATAAGTTTCATGTTGTATAGTTGCATATAGTTGCATATTTGCATATAGTTGCATACGAAATTGTTGCAATATAGTTGCACATGGTTAAGAACATGTGTTTCTTCCTAAGAGGTCACATATTCAAAGCCAAAGGGGAGTAGGGTATGTATACCTCTGTACACTTTAGTGGTGAAATTTGAACAATCAATGAGGAACAATAAATGGGTTGTAGGTCTAAAAGATTGTCTCAACTATTGTGGAAATTCTAAGCATGGTTTCTCTCCAACCTTCCTACATGGGAAAGACAATGAAAAACATTTTCTTGCATGAGACTCCTCTCTCTTCCTCAGGATATGACACATATGAGACTTTTACTTAGACCAACCCAAAAGTCAAAGATTGATGGGAACGTTGTAAGGATACATAGGCAATAAAATGTAGTACCCAAAGAACAATGACAAGGCTAAATAAACCAAAAATCCCCTTTCCTCTTCCCCTATTGTGGTATCACAGTCCCCTTTTTTCTCCCTCAAGAAATAATTAGGGTGGATTTATATTATTGTGCATTTCCCTTTTTACAAAACCATGAACTTCTTATAAGAAATATACCCACCATGTTGTAAAGTTAGCCCACCACTTGGATTCTTATGCATTAAGTAGTAGGGACTTGGCCTTGAGATCCACACTTGGAATATTCACAATGCATATCACATATTTACAACATGGGATCGTTATATCTCAGACCACATTGCTTGATTCTTGTTTCATAAACTATATTAAAATAATAATACATGATTTATTATATTACAATTAAGGGGTAAAAACTAGGATATTACAAAAGGGAATTCAAGTAGTGCATTCAAGCATATGCCATTGACATTACGACATGTTTAGCAAAGTGATTTCATATAACACAAGGGGCTTGCAAGTTTCCATCCAAGTATTGAGCGAGTTTTGCTCCGAGAAGCTCCATAGTAAGTGTTGTCGGATTGGTATATGGAAAGCTGATGTGATAGAAATATTAATCTTGAGCATCCAAATAGTGTCTCATGTATAATCTATGCTTATTGGCATTGTTCCTTATCACTAAAGACATCGATCAAAATTTGAAGCAAGATGAGTTATTTTATGACATTTTATGTATAAGTGTATTTAGTGTATGAGGCGACCTTTACCATAAAACAATAGTTAATTGTTAGATGATTTTTGAATGCATCAATTATGTAGATTGAAAAGCATATAACACGGATGAAAATCGTGAGTAAATTTGTCAATTTTAGGAAAACAATGTTCTATGCGAGCGCAAAACTTTACCCTTTGTGGCTAAATTGAATATGTGAATGTCGAAAGAGGCTAGATTGATGTTTTTGATGCATATGATCAAAATGAAATATATATAATTTAATTATTAGGCCCTTTGGTACAAAAACAATTTTTTGTGTCAAATAGGGCATTTGACCACTCACAAAAAACCTTATCATATACTCTACGGATTAAGGAAAGGAAATATTTCTCTTTGATTTCATTTTCTTGATAAACCCTTAATTTCCATGTAGTAGTAATTATATTTCTTTTCTTAATGACAATTTTATGCATAAATTGATAGCCTTTCAACCACTCCTAACCTTTAATTCCATGAAGTCTCAATAATCCTTGAAGGGTAGGTCTTGAAGGGAAATGGAATCTTCAAATTTGATCACTAGATATTAGTGCTAAGGCTTGTGTTGATATTTAATAGAAGTTGTTGAAATTAATGATCCCTAACCAATCTCCAAAATTTCATATGTTTATTGGATCTTTTGTGGAAAAAATTGCATAAATCTTAAAAGTATGAGGTGATTAACTTGTCATTAACAATGTGGGATGATCTAGAATTAAGGACTTTTCCTCAAAATTGAAACATCTCAGGGATTAGTAAAGCTATGCATGTCTATCCTCATACTCTACAAGACTTCTCAATCCATATGAATATGTACCTTTGTCATTTTCTACTACATGTTCTGCTTTAGCACTTGATAAGGAAATGGTGGGTTACTTCTTCTCCATGAGACAATTCCACCAGCCTACTTGAAGCAATATCTAGATGTTGATTTGAACTCAAAAACATCTTATTCCAAATTTGCATCACAATATCCAAACAATTGCGTTTCATCTAACATTCTCTCATAGATGTTGATGCCCATGTTCCTTTCAGAAATTTGAAAATCCTTTTAATTGTTTCTCAATGTTGCAACCCATATATTGTGACAATTTTTGAGAAATTTCCATTTTAGTCTTCACATTTTAGAAATCAGTCATCCTTAATATCGAAAGGATATGTTCAATGTATCTCCTTTGACTCAAATGAAACTTCTTATTGCTCAAATCTCTTACTACTTGAATAACCAAGTAGGATTAATGGATCTCTCCATGATCCAACATGTCAAATTCTACAACAGTTTTGATTTGAAAGAATTTAACAAAGATAACTCCTTGCTCATACAAATGCATAATCTATGGAGAATGCTAAAATGATAAAAGACTTGACATTATGCTTGACATAAATATTTAGATATGTAGTATAATGTTGGAAACCCTCATTCATTAAATGTGCATCAATGTGTCAATATCATGCCCTATAGGATTTCTTAAGTCTATGCAATTACTTTTGCAACATGGACACCATATGCTTGTTTCCTTGTTGTACATAACCCTCAAGTTGTTCCATACATATATCTTCCTCCAACATACCATTAATGAATGTTGTCTCAATATCATGTGGATGGATATGCATATGCATCATTATTGCAATTGCTGATATTTCTATAATGGATTCCATCTTCACTATTGGTAGAAAATTCTTTGGGTTGTTCGTGCCTTAAATTTGTGTGTACACTATCACCATCAATTGAGCTTTATATTTCTCAACTGCATAACTTGTTTTGTTTGAAAACCCACTTAGTACTAGTTTCTTTCTTACCTATCGGTAGAGGAACACGTGCCCAAGTTTGATTCTTCACTAATGGCTCATACTTTTCATCCATAGCTTGTTTCCATTCTACCATGTTTTGTCCTTTAAGCACAACTTTTATTGTTCGAGGTTCGAGCACTTCAACATTCCTTGCATAACTCCATAGTGTCTCTAATAGTTTTTGTATTCTTGTTGATATTCTTAGTGCCGAAAATTATTTGTTAGGTTTTTTTCACTTCTACACTCTCCCAAAATGAAGGAT
The DNA here is from genome assembly GCA_032191745.1 of Picea mariana. NCBI lineage: Eukaryota > Viridiplantae > Streptophyta > Pinopsida > Pinales > Pinaceae > Picea > Picea mariana. The sequence goes on along the minus strand of JASDQU010195226.1, from coordinate 14,162 downwards.
TATATTCATTTGAAGCTCCCTCGATATATTCCTCAATTATCTCCATTGAGGGGACATCCAAAAGCTTAATGCTTCTCTTACATTTGTAGTCTCTATCGAGATGCTTCACTAACACTGCAACTTTATAAATAATCATCTCAACTTATAATCATTGAATGTTCTATTGGGCTATACAATCTATAAATAGTTGCATTTGAACCATAGCCAACCATAATACATTTTGTGCTCCTATAATCTATTTTTTTCACCTCTATCTATAATATATGCATAAAATGGAAAACCAAAAGTTCTCAAATTCTAACCATTTGGATTCCTTCGATGCCATGCTCCAAACAATGACTTCAACAATTCTTTGGTAGTAACCTATTGTAGGCATATGTTGTGGTTTCCATGCTTTTCTCTAGATTGTATTTGTTAGTATGAAACTTTCAAGTATACACCTTGCATACACCATACACTATGAAGTGTAGAAACCATATACTTCATAGTGTATGGTTTCTACACTTCATATTGATCATACACATATCCCATCACATATTGGTGTGTAGAGTATTTCATGGTGCATTTCCCATAAACAACATACACTAGGAAAACACTTAGGTCCTCCTAGTGATGGATCATAGTGTGTTGAAACCCCTAATTTTAAGTCCTTTACCTTAGTCTAGATGTGTGATTATGTCTTTCCATGTGATTTATGGTGCCATCATCCATTAGGGAGCACTCTTCAATGCATAAAATAAAACCAATTGTTCATCATCCAAAAATTGATTTATACATATGAGGGAGTTAGCATAGAAGAGATCAACTATTAACTGTTTGGAACCAATGTTGGCATGAAATAAGGTCCAATGTATATCTAACTTACTATATACAATATGAAGCATTACTGCATGAATTCAATAGTGAACCCAACAATGTTGTGATACAAGAACTCATTTGTAAACAAGAAATGAGTGTAAAATAACTCAATCACATTCAGTGGCATAACTAGAGCTTGTGCATTAGAAGGGCCAATTAACAATTGACTCAAAAAATTGATGTGCGACTAAAATATATATCATAGAGGAACAAATCTATACATATTGAGTTGACTTCTACAAATGAACATAGTGTATCCGTTTCTAACTATCAATGGAAAATTCCTTTATAGGCCCACGTGATCGATTAAGAATTCATTGGAGTAGTAACTACTATTAGATGGTGTTGTTGATTGCCAACTCTAGGATGTGGTAGTATTAATTTATTTTAGCTAAGGTAACCAAGAAATTTTCTACATTCTCAACTCTTAACATATCCAAACACGATTGTTGAAGCTCATTTGGTTTTGACATGAGGCTAGAAAGGGGTTGACTCAACTATGTTGGGTTCTAAATTTGGCTAAGTGTGAAGACTTGAATATTCAACTACATTCTTGATTAAGGATAATCTCAATACTTTTTTCAAAGTGGGAAGTTGTTCGAGAAGTAAGGGAGAAACTATGAAATGTGATCCTTTTGTCATTGTGTCTCTAGGAAAAGTCTCTTGATGCAAATGGAAATGGAAAAATGAGGGGAAATATGGTGTCACTAATACCACTCTCTTCCATTTTTTAGCTACTCGATTAGTGATTGTTTTAAGCATGTGTTCAACCAAAGGTTAGAAGTTCTCTAGTTCAAACATGGGGTTCAAATCTTCCAAATTGTTCATATATGCAAAAATATAGTCATCCCCATTCTCTACAAAAATACATGTCACAAGTTCTCTACTAAGTCTTTCTTATTCTCTACTAACTGTCTTTTTGGAGTCAAAGCTATGTCTCAAAGTGCCTCATCGATATCATTATGTCATCATGCTTCCAAGAGTGTTGTTTGGGACCCTTCCAAGCTATTTTTTGAAGGTCACATTTTCTACTTTTAATTTCCCATAGGTATATACCATGTATATAACGTCAATAAAGTGCATTTCCAAAGGAAATATATATAATCTTATAAAGGACACTAAGTTTACCAAATTTAGACACTACCGGGATAAATGAAAAATAACTATAAATTATAATGTATACCTATAGTCTCCTCATCGGAAACATGGCTTAGGGATAGTTATTTTTCATTTATCCCAGTAGTGTCTAAATTTGGTAAACTTAGTGTCTGGCCCTTTCAATTTATTCTCTTTTCTTCTTTGGTAATTTCTCGTGAAGTTTCCTCCTCAACATAATCAAGTTCTTCACTTAACTTTATACAATATGTATAATTTTCTGAAACATTGAAAACTGGATTGGTGTCTAACTCTTTTGTGAGATTAATTAATGGCATATGCATCATCATTTTATCCTCTTCAAAAATTTTAAAGGTCCAGTTTTCTTCTACTTTAATTTTTTGTAGGTACATTCAAGAAATGAATCCTTTTTCTTAGGTACATTGTCGCTTGCTCTCCAACTTGGGGAATCATTTATTTTCTATGGAGATATGCTCATGCCTTGTATTTTATTCATCTCATGTAGATTTTGTTTTATTTATGATTGGAATTCTTGAATATGTTTTTCAAGTAATTTAGAATCTTTGTTAATATGCTCATCAATTGGCAACTCCATTAAATCCACAACTTTTTTTCGATTCCTTTCTTGAATTATTAGGAAGATTGATTTTATTGTAGTTTCATTCACACTATAGTTATAGGAAAACTTATCTTGCAACAATGTCAAATATCGTTGTGTCCATCAATCTCCAACAATACGCCACAAGAAGTTTCCTAGGTCACTCCCATTTACCACCTTTGTTTACACATCAATTTGTGGATGCAAATAAGCATAACTATTGTTGCCTAATTTGTGACATGATGTTCATACAAAATTACTTGAAAAATGATTATTGATGTCACTTGTTATTGCTTTGGTAAATCCATGCAAACATACCACTTCCTTAAAAAACTTTGTATTGACAACTTCGTTTGTCTTATTGTAAGGAATAAAATGGTTCATTTTATACAATCTATTAACACCAACAATAACAAAATGGAGTCATTACTTCTTCCTATGTGATTCACTCCCAACACAAATTCCATTGAGATGTCCTCCCAATGTCTATTGGGTATTAGTAATGAAAAATACAATCCTATTTTGTGAATTTCCTTCTACACTTGGTCTTCTTGCAAGGCACTACGATTGTCAACTTCAAGAACTAATAAACAACCACAAAGAATTCATCATTTTTTGTTGTATTGTTAGTAATCTTGTCAAGATATCTATGGATATATATTTCTATAGGTGTGAAGGAATGGTTAAATATGTGTGTGAACATTGTCTTTTGTTGGTTGATTTAGCAATGTCAAATCATGACACAAACCTTGTTGTTGTATTTATCCACATTAGTGTAGAGGCTAGGCCAAAAAATAATTTCTACAATATTGGCACTAAAGTTTTGTAGGTGATAAAATGACATGTTGACTTGGAATAATGTGCCTTCTAGATGTGCTTATCACACTCAACTCTTGTTGGATCAAACAAGTTTTTAAGGAGGTTTAACAAGTTGTACATAATTGTCCTTAGAGGAAATATGAACGCATTTACATAAATATTGGGTCTATGGTATATTAACACTGCTAATTCAGTGTACCCGATGTCTAGAAGTGTCTAGGATAGTCAACAAGATTCTCAGTAGTGCTAAACTGAAGCAATCAACCACTCAATTGTAAGACATCTTCTTATGCTTGATCACTAATGGAACAACTATAAATAAGTGATTCACTTCAACTAGTGAATCACACAGTTCAATTAGGTTATAAGGTTTCCTTCCATCCATTGTAGGAGAACCACAGTAAGTGGTTCATGTAAAATATAGTGTAGAAGGTTAAAACTCCTCATAAAACACTTTTTTGTGGTTCCTCCTTGCCAATACAATATTAACATTGGATAACATAATTTATGTTTATCATTAATATGAAGTCATGTTCTATACCAAATGTGGCAACATCATTGCACATGCATTTCTACTCACTTTGACATTTGATTATATGCTACATAGTGGTTTCGAGTGTCCTTGGTTTCTTAAAAGGAAATTGCAATTCATTGTTTCAATCATGTTTTATAATGTATCTTGGCTTGCAACATCGGTTTTGTTGTGTTAAAAGCATCCCAAAGGCCTGTGCTTGTTTTTTAGAGTTGGGATTGGTTGAAGGCATGGATTTGTTACAATTTTGTTTCCACGGTTGTATTGGAGTGCTTTACTTGTTATTTGATGGTGATAGTTTCCTGGAGGAATAAGTGTTGTAGTGCATTGTTTATTTCTATTTGAAGCCTAAACTATATGATATGCAACCCAAACCTAGCACTACAAACTAAGTGTTTGACCTCAACAACAATGATGGTGAACATATATTCCATGGACTATGGTTTATTGCTTTGGACTTTGGATGATAGAGTGATTTGGCAGGTATTAGGATTGCAAACTCTTTTATGGTTGTTGATTTCCCTGATATTGATTGGTAGTATGAGGATTGATCACCAGTGTAATGAACTACTTGGATGATCCTAGAATGAGTTCAAATCCTAATCCTAGATGATCTCTTCCTCAATTTAGGCTTGAAATCACCCTGCACCTGGTGAAAGACTAGCAAACTAGGATCCATACAACTTTCACGAAATATAAGCCTACTTCTGGCTACAAGTGGCTCTGTGCTAAGCCTTTCCTTGAGGGAAGTCTGAAGAAGATTTCACAAGTCAAGTCCAAGCAGAAAACCTGGCTCTTTCAGCAGTGAATCCTTTGGAAGCTAGCACTAGAACCAAAGAAATATTTTCTCATTTGGTATTTAGTGTTGGGGGATCCGCCTATAGATAAAAGCCTAATGTACCTAGGAGTCCAAAAATAGTGTTGTCTCCATTACAAGCAAGTCAAAACCTTGAAATGCTTGTTACACGTTTCTCACTTAACCAAGTTTTCTTGGACTTACATAGACTCAATGTGTTGTCAATATCTCCTACGCTCCATTACATGGAAGAGAACCCTATTAGGAAATTGTCTTCCTTGGGATATAGAGTTCCATTTTGCTAGAAAAATTTTCAAGTTGAAGTGATTTATTCTATGAAGGAAACTTAATGAAGTCATATTTAATAAGATAGAGTCTTCATGAAATTTCTCGTGGTGTGACAACACACTAATTTGTGCAAGCCTATTCTTGTGGATCAAAATTCAAGTGCAAAAGATTCAAATGGAAATGGTGAATTTACAAAAACTAATAGAAAGTTTGGGGTGGGGCCTACTCTAACATGAGCAAGGAGCCACCTAGCCCCTCTCATGCCCAATCATCCCACTCACACCATGTGGGTCAAGTTATTTCAATGGAGGGAAATTGTTTGTTGTGGGAATATGTTGAATATTGAGGAGGTCGATTTTTAGATTTGGGGGGGACAAGTTAGACAGTTTGGGGAGTTTTTTCCTCCCTGTTGGAAAATTTGTGGCTACATGAATCATATTATCATTTGTGGGGGTGTTTTACTCACATTTGGGCACACCAACACATTTGTGAGGGTTATTTACTCACATCTGGGAGATTTCCCTCTCCTTCCAACACAAAATGGAACTAACGCAAACTTATAAAAACAAAAATACTATTCTCACATTAACAATGTAAATTCATGAAGTGTTCAGAGTTACTCACCATCCTCGCCCTCACCCTTAGTGTCGACGTCACTTGATAGATTTAATAGATGGCCCTCGATGGGTGCAACTATTTACTTCTCCTCTGCATTCCCTAACCTCCTTTGTGTGCCCTAACCTCCCCTCATTCTCCTCTACATGTCATCCTTCTCCTCTGCGTGTGCCTTCCTGATGTAGGAGCATCCCTCATGACAAGCAAAACCAACGTGTAAGTAGAAGACAACTGGAAGACGTCCAGCGCAAGTTTTTGAATTTTTAAATACTCTCTTGAAGTTGACGCGCCAAAATGAAATGAGATCATTTAATGAAAGTGCCTTGGTAAAAATGTAATCAGACCTCGAGCCATATGCTCTCGTCTGAGATAGACAGAGGCATTTATAGTAGTAGTTGCAGGTAGATAGAATTGAATTCTTAGATTAGACAATTCTAGAAGAAAGAGGGAAAATCGGGATATAGACACCCTCATTGTATTATTGTAGATTAGAGATGATCAGTTCAGGAAGAGTTAGAGAAATCTAGAGATCATAGGAGAATAACAGAAAGATGTAGAAGAACACCCATGTACAGATCTTGAATAAATAGAAGGAATTGATTCAGATTCATGGTTGTTGTGTTATTCTCTGTGTATGTGTGTTCAATGCTCTACTTATGAATATTTCTCCCTGTTATGCACTTGTTGTTATGCCGAGTGTATGATCATGTGTGAAGAGATTTAATTTTGAAAGGAAGTGAATGNGAGCAAGGATTCCTGCAAGGAGTGCAGTTGAATTCATCCGCAAGGAGTGCGTTGACAGAAGGCTCAGAGAGATAGATTTTGTTCTCATTCGTCACGAAGGTGCAGTTAGGCACAGAGCCGTGCAAGGAGTGCGTAGGCTAAGGGAGGAAGTATCAGTCATGTATCTGAGCAGAACTTTGAAAGACTACTGTTGCAGGTGTGTGCAGAGTCACGAAAACTTCAACACTCAGATGTGCTTGAAGATTTTCCGCAAGGAGTGCGTGCAAGGGATCTTTCTAAAGACTGAAGTCGAGAAAAAGCTCAGGAAGGATAGGCCTCTGAATCGTTGAAGATCAGCGTCGATAAGTGTGACTTGAAGTCAGGAAGAAGTGTCGTAGGTTGACGAAGCAGCGAAGGAATCTCGTGGAGAGATACTCCTTTTCATTTCGGGGATTATATAAGGAGGTGAACGGATGGTTGAAATCTTCTGAATAGATTTCAAGAAGTTCCGAGGATCATCAGATCTTGCAGAGGTGCAAGGAGGTTATAGCAAGGAGATCTCGAAGAGTTTAAAGCTCAGGAGAGGTTGGGAGTCATCCATCTGAGTAAGACAGGTGGCAGAGATCAAGAGATCTCACGAACTCGGGAGCTCGCCGAGTGAAGGTCCAAATATTGGGTGTCCAAAGTCACGAAGTCGCGAGGTCACGAAGCGACGAGAGGATAGGGACTATCCATAGAAGGGGACACATGTCAGAGATAAGGAGATCTCACGAACTTGGGAGTTCGCAGGGTAAAGGCCCAAGTATTGGGTGTGCAAAGTCGCGAGGCGCGAGGACACAAGGCGACGAAGGAGCGAGAGGATCCTAGTCATCCATCTGAGGAGGACAGGTGGCGAGAGATCAATGGATCTCATGAACTCAGGAACTCGTAGGTTGAGAGTCCAACTTTTGGGTACTCCAAGTCGCGAGGTCACAAGGTGGCGAGAGAGGGACAGCCGTTGGATTCGGAACACAGGAAGACCATTGGATCTGGGCGAGGGATCGTGTCTCGGGACCTCGCAAGAAAAGGTCTGAGAGGTTGGCCATGGGGATCGCGAGGTTGCGATATAGTGATATCCCGACAGCTGGAGTAGTGTGGGCCATAGAGGAGTGTGAGTGGAATATAGGTAGCACAAAGGATTCACGAGTCGCAAAGTGCCGAGGATCCGAAACTCGTGTAAACTCCGAGTCTTGAAGTGCCAAGGAGCCAAGATTCTTGTGGACGCGTGGTAGAGCATAAGGTGGGACCGCGCATCTCGGGGACTCACGGACTAGGAGGGTGAAAACTCGACGGTTCAACCGACGAGTTCGCAAGGTTGCAAGGTCGCGAAGTCGTGAGAAGTGCTAACATTAAGTCTAGCTCACGGTTGCATGTGGAAGGAGCTATACCTATATCGCAAGATTTGAAAGGAAAGCTTGGGGGTTTTAAGTCACGAACTCGTGAGACAACGAGATTTAGCGGATCTCCCAGTGGTAAAGGGGAGACCTCGAAACAGATTTTTGTGGGTGTAGATCTCTCTATAGGGAGATAGAGGAACCTTCGAGTTCTTTGGGCCGACAAGAAGAAGGTCCTGTGAGAGTGGACGTGCCATGGAGTGGGCGCGCCTGCGTCAAGTGGTATCAGAGCAGAAAATTTCTCTGTTTTCTGTAGCAGAGAAGAAGAGAATAAATTCACCATGCTACCAAGGAGAAGAGGTAGACAATCACCTAATCCAGAGGAGGAAAGAGAATTTTCCAGGGAAAGAGAATTGTCCAGAGAAAGAGGTAGACCAGTACAGAATCCAAACGTGGAAAGAGGAATGTGAAATATTTGTGCCAGAATGGAGGACATGGAGATAAGACAAAGGAGAAATGATGATGCAGGAGATATCAGTGAATCTGAGGATGAAGATGATGCTGGACATGAAGAAGAATAAATCCCAGTGGAAGATGCAGCCAATGAGCGTTTAATTAAGGCTATCGGTCGGATGAGTTCGAAAACAAAGATAGACATTCCAGCTTATGAAGGCATTCTAGATGTAGAAGAGCTGCTAGACTGGATTAGAGCTCTTGACACTTATTTCGATTATGAGGATATCGAAGATGACAAGAAGGTCAGACATGTCATCACAAGATTAAAGGGGTATGCAGCCTTGTGGTGGGATAAACTGCAAGCTGACAGGCATTTCCAAGGCAAGCAGAAGATTAAGAGCTGGCACAGGATGATTGCAAAGATGAAGGAAAAATTCATTCCCAAGGACTATCAAATTTCTTTGTTCAGGAGGATGCAGAACCTGAGATAGAAGTTGATGATAGTGAAAGAGTATACTGAAGAATTTTATAGGTTGAATATCAGATTAGGTCATCACGAAAGCAATGATGAAAAGGTGGCCAGGTATATGAATGACCTGAGGTATGAAATTCAGGATGAACTAAATTTGGCGACCATCCGAACGGTGGAGGATGCATACCAATTGGCTCTAAAAGCTGAGGAGAAGCTGAGCTGCAAACAAAGTCAGAGGGGAAGAGGCAGAAGTCAGCCCAAAGGCAAATCAACTGCCCAAGATAAATACCAGAAGCCCAAGGATGATTGGAAGAAACCTCAGACTCAGATAGAGAGAGGTGGAAGTTCGCAGCGAGGGTGATATGTTGAGCAAAGAGAACAACATACTGAGCAGAGGGGAGGATATACTGATAATAATAGGTTTCCTCATACCAGAGGCAGAGGAAGAGGAAGAGGTGGAGTAATCACTTGCTTCACATGTGGAAAAAATGGGCACAAGTCATTCGAGTGTCCAGAGAAAAAGAAAGAAACTGGAGAAACTCACATCACCGAGGCACAGAGGCAAGATAATGAGGCAGAGTACGCTGAAGGCGGAATATCATTGGTGATGCGAAAAGTCCTTTTGACGCCAAAGAAGGAGATGGAGAATCCATCACAGAGGAACAATCTTTTTAGGATTGCTTGCAAGACCAAGGATAGAGTGTGCAAGGTCATCATGGACAGTGGAAGCACCGATAATCTCGTTTCAACCGAGATGGTCGAAAAACTGGAGCTGGAGACAACTGATCACCCAAATTCATACAGAGTTTCATGGCTACAGAAGGGACATCAGGTAAATGTCACTAAACAGTGCTTAGTTGACATTAAGATAGGAAGATATAATGATAAAATTTTATGTGATGTTATTCCTATGGATGTTTGTCATTTATTGTTGGGTAGACCATGGCAATATGATAGGAATGTAATTCATGATGGGAGGATGAATACATATACCCTGGAAAAGAATGGGAGGACTCATATGCTGTGTCCAATTGAATATAAAGAAGTGAAACCGGAAGTGAGCAATAGAGTACTTCTCATGAGTGGGAAGGAACTTCTTACAGAAGTTAAGAAGAAGGAGGATCCACAATTCTTTGTGGTTAGGAAATCGAGAATTGTTCTGACTAGCACAAGAATGGACGATTTGCCAGAAGAAGTTCAGGAACTACTGGAAGAGTTCGTTGATATTGTAGTGGACGAACTACCTTGTTCGTTGCCACCAATGAGGAGTGTGAGTCATCATATTGACCTCATACCAGGAGCTAGTTTACCAAACAAAGCCGTGTACAGATTGACGCCTCAAGAGAATGAAGAGGTTAAAAGACAGGTCCAGGAGTTGTTGGACAAAGGCTTGATTAGGGAAAGCTTGAGTCCGTGTGTTGTTCCAACAATACTCAGTCTGAAGAAAGACGGAGGTTGGAGGATGTGCACTGATTCAAGAGCAATTAATAAGATAACTATCAGGTATAGATTCCCATTGCCAATGATGGATGATTTGATGGACTGCTTAAGTGGGGAATTTTTTTTTTCAAAGATAGATTTGAAGAGTGGATATCATCAGATTCTTATGAGAGAAGGTGATGAGTGGAAAATATCATTCAAGACAAACGAAGGTTTGTATGAATGGCTTGTCATGACGTTTGTCTTGACAAATGCACCAAGTACCTTTATGAGGTTGATGAATGAAATCCTGAAGGAGTTCATCGAGAAATTTGTCATCGTGTATCTGGATGACATATTGGTTTTCAGCAAGACAAAGGATGAACATCTAAAGCATTTGGCTATTGTGATGAAGAGATTTTAGCAAGAGAAGTTGTTGATAAATATGAAGAAGTCCTCATTCATGAAGACAGAGCTCATTTATTTGGGGTTTGTTATTTCAGAAAATGAGTTGAGAATGGATCCAGATAAGGTGGAGGTAATCAAGAATTGGCCATCACCGAGGAATATTTTCGAGGTGAGAAGTTTCCATGGACTGGCTAGTTTCTACTGAAAAATCATCAGGAATTTCAGTGGAATTAGCGCAGCAATGATGGATACAGTGAAGAAAAGACATAAATCTTTTCACTGGACTAAAGAGGCTGAGAAGAGTTTCAATTTATTGAAACAAAAGATTACAGAGAAACCAGTATTGGTGTTGCCGGATTTTCAGAAGACCTTTCAGGTAAAATGTGATGCAAGCGGGTTTGCCATAGGAGCGGTCTTGAGTTAGGAGGACAGAACAATTGCATATTTCAGTGAGAAGCTGAATGAGGCAAAGGAGAAATACTCCATGTATGATAAAGAATTCTATGCCATCATACAGGCATTAAAAAAATGGAGGCACTATTTGATTCCAAAGGAATTTGTTTTATATAGTGATAACCATGCATTACAATATGTGACTCAACAGGAAAAGTTGAATCAGAGGCATGTCAAATGGGTGGAATACATGCAAAATTTCACTTTTGTAATAAAGCATATTTCGGGTACTGCTAACAAAGTGGTTGATGCTTTGAGCAGGAAATGTTTGCTATTGCAGGAGTTCAAAGTCAGGACGTTAGGCTTTGATGATCTTAAGGACATGTATGCAGATGATTCAGATTTTAAGGAGGCTTATGAATCAGCTGAGAATATAGTTCTCAGAGATAGAATCCAGTGGATAGAGTATGTGATCCAGGATGGGTTGTTGTTCAAAGGCAATCAACTGTGTATTCTGAATTGCTCCATGAGGGAGAACTTGGTGAAAGAAAAACACAGTGGTGGATTAGCAGGACATTTTGGTCATGATAAGACATTTGCAAAGCTGAGTGAGTCATACTTTTGGCCAGGTATGCAGTCAGAAGTCAAGAAATTTGTGGACATATGCAGGATTTGCCAGCATTCAAAGGGAAGGAAACATAATGCAGGATTTTATCATCCATTGCCCATACCAGACAAGCCGTGGGATAAAATTAGCATGGATTTCGTGTTGGGATTGTCGAGGACACAAAGAGGTGTTGATTCAATCTTTGTGGTAGTTGAAAGGTTTTCTAATATGGCACACTTCATTCCATGCCATAAGACCAGTGATGCGACTCACATAAATTTATTTTTCAAGGAGATTGTGCGAGTCCATGGATTGCCGAAAAGCATAGTTTCGGACAGAGACACAAAATTCATAGGGCATTTCTGGAGAACATTGTGGAAGAAGATAGGAACTAATTTGATGTTTAGTTATGCTTATCATCCTCAGACAGATGGACAAATAGAAGTAGTCAACAAAAGTCTAGGAGATTTTTTGAGGAGCTTGGTGACAGAGCACCATAGCAGCTGGGATAGCATATTACCGCAGGCAGAGTTCGCATACAATGATTCAGTGAATAGAAGCACAGGAAAAAGTCCATTTCAGATTGTATATGGAATGCAGCCGAGAGGAGTTTCTGAATTAAGGGATTCAGAACAGACTGATACTAGCAACGCTAGTGCAAGAGAATTTGCTAAGGCAATGAAAGAACTTCACAGCCAGGTGAAGGAGCGACTATTGAAGTCAAGCCAGGAGTACAAGCACAGAGCAGATCAACATCGGAGACAACTTCATTTTGAAGTTGGTGATCTGGTTCTGGCACATTTGAGGAAAGGAAGGTTCCCGAGGGGAATATACAACAAGTTGAAGATGAAGAAAATTGGACCATGCAAGGTCTTGAAGAGGATGGGACAGAATGCTTATGAAATTGAGTTACCAGATGGGATCGGAATATCTCCGATATTTAATGTTTCAGATTTATATCCATATAAAGCTGATGATACAGGAACAGAAAGTGATGATCAACCAGAGATCCAGTGGCAGAAGCAGATGCCAGTTGCAAAGAAGCCATAGATGGAGAAAATACTGAACAAAAGAGTGGGTAAGAAAACCAGAAGGAAAGAATACTTTGAATATTTGGTCAAGTGGAAAGGCCATCCAGTTGAAGATGCCAGCTGGGAGACTGAGGAAAAAATTTTGA
>JASDQU010195225.1:5077-18831 GCA_032191745.1 Picea mariana | reverse complement strand
AGATCTATAGTCCATTTGCCCTATTTCGACAATCCTGTACTAGACTAAATTGAAACTTAGTAAGAGTGATCCTCTAAAAGTCCCTTCACCTTCCTTCAACACATAATTAAAACTATATCTATTTATATAGTGTTCATATATATATATATATACATAGGACTTGTTGTCCTAAGTCTCTTTTAACATATGATTTCTTATGTTGGCACGCAAGGTTGTATCATTTGGTCTTAGGAGGAACTTATCTACCAAGGAAAGGTCGTCGGGAATATAATTTAGGTAGTATATACCTGGCAGCGTACGAGTCGACATCCTCTTTTGAAAAGGGGTTGAGTCACTACACAGTTTCCCTTGTGAATTTTTTCGTGGTTACAGTCCTTCTAGTCACTTTGCTTATCAGGGTTTTAGGTAAAGCAATTTTTGTGCGAAAGAACTCTATTTAATTACAAGTCTTAAGTAAGCATTATCTTAGCAAAACAAAATCATCGACCACAGTCTAACTGAAATGAGGAAGTTAGCACCTAAATAGACTCGACTAATCGTTTCTCGAAAAGACAGTCATTAACTTCGCATTTCTAGTGAATTAAGAGTGGCAGATGTATTTGTCAGAGGTAGTTAAGACTCCATCCTTGTGTTTAATGGAAGGTCCTGTATGCATAGTTCACGATGGACCTTCCAACCGACCTTCCTCAAATCTCATCGTGCCAAGTCTGTCTTAGCACATGGCCTGAACAACTCTGTACCTTCAGCATTTAATCTGCTAGCACATCCTCCTGTTAGGATTAGGCGGGTCCTTCCTCGTCATTGTGGACTCTCTGAAATTCGGCTATGTGTGTTAAACCATCGGAGTGGGGAAAACTATCATTCTGGAGGTCGTTACTCAGTGAACCAGTCGACCATGTCCATCTCCCTGGTAAGTTTCAAAAGACTATTGTATTTAAACAACAGAGTAGAGTCTTCGGAGGTTTTATTATGGTGATGGTCATTTCATTCTGTGGTTCTTGTTTTAGGGTTTAAATACATTCTCCCCTTAATGCTAACGCTTAAAAATATTTGAGATTAATTTATCTGTTGAAGACATTTGAACTATTTGTTTATCCCTGTCTCGGCTTTCCCAAAAGTCACGACACTCTAACTATTCATTCTATTTCCTGATAATTTCCGGTTTAATCTTTGGGGAAAAGGCATCTAGGGTTTCACTGGGTCCTAAAACCGATATTCCTTCTCGCTCTTACTCTATGGCTACACGTCTTGGTCCAGTGTTGAATTCTTAGGAAGTTTCTTTAGATTTGATTTTAAACCTGTGTGTAACCATCTATGTTGTTTCTTATTCTTTCCCTCTGCGATGGGTATGTTTCTCCGTAGGTGCTCTTACTCAGAATTTTAACGGGTATTTACTATCGGAAAATTTCTTTAAAGGTTCAAGTATTCTTGTTTTGGATATAAAAGAGGAATCCATCTAAGGTATTCTCATATAGTCCATAGAGAGCTTCCTTACAGTGGATGACCCTTGAGTTGATAGATTTGAATAAATTTGAAAATAATATTTCTTCCGTCAGATGAAAGTCGAACAATAGTTTTTCTTTATGTTGGTAATACTGTAAGTTTCAAGGCGACCTCTCGGGGTCTATTATGACATTATTTATTTGACAGTTTGATTCCTCATTACTTTCTATGAATTTGATTCTGGGAAGGTTTAAACAAGTCTTTGGCACAGCTCAACTTATACCATTTATGTATTAAGGAAACTAACACTGTCGTCTATTTCATTTTGTTTAAATTCATTGGTTGTTGTACTGTCTCTTTTTCTTACTATCTTTATTCCATTTAAATTATTGGTATAATTCAATAATGATGGTCCTTGTTGATATGAGGTACCCATCAGGGATTGATTGCACCTTTCCTCCTCGGCCTGGCCGTCTATCCAGCAAGAGACAAGGCAAGGATCTGAGCATGTGCATCAAAAGATGAGTGTCTCTTTGGAACAATAAACTATTGGTTCAATGTTTGTCAGTTATGTTAATGTTTCTTTACCTATCTTTCATTTGTATGTGGTTAATAAATTCATGGTATGATTTTGCAGAGCTTCAGTCATGCGCAAGTTTCGGGTATTTGCCCCTATGCTTGGCTCAAAAGGTATTCAGGTTCTGAGCCCATCTTTTCTCAATTTTAACTCTATAGGTTCTAGGAAATGGAGGTCATGGCCTCATCCAGTTCTTCGTTTCAATTAGTTCTATTTTCGCCTTCAATATTATAAGGAATCCATGTTCGAATTTTGAGTTTTGAACAAACTATGTAATAATTTTCTTTGATATTGAGCTATAGTCCCTGTCGTATGTACTCGGAATGACATATTAACTCATAGCGAGTTTATCTCTATATTATCGAATACCCCTTACCGTTAAAATAATTATTACAATCAGGGCATTTCGACTTACATGTGCTCAATCTGACTTTTCTGGCACTAAGATGTATTTACTAGGATCTCGCTATGGCCATAGAGTCATGGGTAATTTCCTATTTTACTGTATTCAATTTATGATGAAAAGAAAATGAATATTTTCCATGACTAAGGATAGGAAAATAAAACTCAACTCGCAATGTATCTACGAATGCATTAAAATTCTGGTTTCTCTATTTCAGAATAAATCTA
The DNA here is from genome assembly GCA_032191745.1 of Picea mariana. NCBI lineage: Eukaryota > Viridiplantae > Streptophyta > Pinopsida > Pinales > Pinaceae > Picea > Picea mariana. Next base: position 16,181 of record JASDQU010195225.1, on the reverse strand, counting down.
TTGAACTCTATTCTAGCATTTCATTTATAAGGTTGTATTCACATGTTTGTCAAAATAGTCTATCATGAACATAATATAGGAATAGACCAAATATTTATACATTTTGTTGTAGACATTCAATTTCAATTCTTCTTTTGTGGCATCTACGCAAATTGCCGACAGTAATTAGGCCTGTACTTTTTATGGATATAATCATGTCGTGGAATACTAGTTTTTTTGTACTAGTTTTTAATTATAGCCTATGAGGTCTCGAATAAGTAATTATGATCTTAAGATTTTACTTGCTAAAAAATATAAATGCCCCATATATAATTCTTAGTTTCCAAAGGCATTTACACATAAGATGTTCTGAAAATGAATTTCGATGCACTGTAATTCTTCCTATAGTTACTGTCATGTATGAGTACTCTAGTTTTTTTAGGGATGATTATTTCTAGAATCTGACCATGCGTAGTCATTTAAATTTGTCGTAACCATTAAAAGATAAGATCTAGCATTTGTTCAGAATTAAATCCAACCGTATGAGTCACTCTGAATTGGATTTTTAGGGCATTCTGTCAATATTTATGCTTTGTACACTTTAGCGGATCTCACCCCAGATCTCATAATAATTAATTACAATTTACCAAATTCGAAACTGCCATAAATGGAAAAAAAAAATTCTAAATTCGAATTTACCAAAAACAGAATAATTTTCCTAACAATTTTTTAATTCAAAAATAATTTATTTTTTGGGGATGTCAGATCCTTTCCCCTTTCAATAAAACACTATCCTCGGTGTCTGTTCCTTTATTGGAATAGGATTGGATGATATTTCTGCAAATATCCCTCCAACTCCCAAGTGGCCTCCTCAGGACTAAAGTGCTTCCATTGCACCTTTACTTGAGCGACGGCTCTACTCTGAAGTGTTATTTCTCTCTGGTCCAAAATGCGTAGGGGTTCTTCCTGGAACTTGCCTTCTGGTTCCACCTACACCAAGTTCCAAATGATCATGTGAGTAGGGTCATGAACATACTTTCTCAACAAAGAAACATGAAATACATTATGAACTTTTAGATTAGCTGGAAGTGCAAGTTGGTAAGCTACGGGTCCAATTCGATCTAGTATCTTGAAGGGCCCACATAACCTGGGTTCCAATTTGGCATAGTTTCCTAACTTCAATGAAATTTTTCGAGCTTTGACCTTTAAATAAACATGGTCTCCCACTTGAAACTCCAAGTGTCTTCTTTTCTGGTCCGCATAACTTTTTTGTCTGTTATGTGCCTCCTTTAAGTTCTGTTGCACCTTTCTCACCGTACTTTCCATTTCTTGGAGCATTTCTGGTCCGACCATAAGTCTGTCAACCGGGTCATCCCAGCTAATTGGTGTCATACACTTTCTGTCATACAGTACCTCGAAGGGGCTCAATTTAGCCGAAGTTTGGTACCCATTTTTATATGCAAATTCTACCAAGTGCAGGTAGTCTTCCCACTTACTCAGTTTTGTTCTTATGTACATGTGGAGCATATATTCTATGATTTGATTTGTTCGTTCATTCTATCCATCTGTTTGTGGATGATAACTCGTGTTGAAATTCAAATTATTATTTAGCCTTGCAAAAAATTCTTTCTAAAAGGAAGATGTGAATTTTACGTCTCTATCCGAAATCACCATTTTAGGAATACCATGTAGTCTAAAAATTTCTTTCATAAGTATTTCAGCAATGTTTATTTCTTTAAAAGTAGACTTTACATGAATAAAGTGTGCAGACTTACTGAGTTTATCGATTACAACCATAATAGAATCATTATGTTTCTGAGTTTTAGGAAAACCTGTAATAAAGTCCAGTGATATGGTCTCCCACTTCCATTCTAGTACTGGTAATGGATGTAATAGACCAGCTGGATGTTGGTGTTTGGCCTTTACCTGCTAACAATCTTGGCACCTAGCCAAGTATTCTTTTGTTTCTCCCTTCATATTAGGCCAATAAATAATTTCCTAAGTGTTGTTATCGTTTTCGGGTATCCTGGATGACCAGAATACAGTTTCTTATGCACTTCATCCAAAACTGTCATCTTTAACTCTGTTGAATATGGTATGTAAAGTTTGTTCTTGAATCGCAATAGGTCATTTTTATCGATACTCAAATATGGTTTGTCTGAGTTTGTTGTAGTGTTTTGTAATTCTGCCACTATCTTATAATTTTCATCGTTAATACATGTCGTCCTTATTCTCTGTTCCAGATCACTTTCTGCCCTACTGATATTTATCTCAAATAACCCATGGATACTTCTGCTTAAAGGATCTGATACCTTATTTTCCTTACCATTGATATGTCTTACCTTAAAGTCAAATTCGCTCAAGAAGGCTAGCCGCCTTTCTTGCCTTGCATTAAGATCTGGCTGACTAAACAAATATTTCACACTGCTACTATCTGTCAATAATAGAAATTTTTTGCCCATTATGTAGTTTCACCACATTTTTAAGGCATGTATTACCGTTGCTAATTCTAAGTCATGAGTGACATAGTTTTTCTCACGCTCCTTTAATTTTCAGGACTCATAACAAATAATGTGTCCTTCTTGAGTTAGGACACCACCTAGTCCTTCTTTACTCGCATCAACACAGATAATAAAGTCTTTATCTGGGTCTTCTACCTTCAAGATGGGTGTGGTTGTCAATAATTCCTTCAACTTGTTAAAACTGTCTTGACACTTTTGTGACCATTTAAACTTGGTCCCTTTCTTTTGTAATGATGTGATAGGCTAGGCTATTTTGGAAAACCCCTCTATAAATCTATGATAATATCTGGTGATTCCCATGAATGACTGGATATCCACTACATCCTTAGGTACTGGCCATTCCACGATGGCTTTTATTTTCTCAGGGTCGACTGCAATGCCTTCTGCAGAAATTACATGTCCTAGGTATTGTATTTTCTTTTTATAAAAATCACACTTATCAAATTTGGCGTGCAGTTTGTGTTTCCTCAAAGTTTGCAGAACTATTCTTAAGTGTTCTTCATGTTCTTATTCTCTTTTAGAATAGACCAGAATATCGTCGATAAATACCAGTACGAACTTGTCCAAGTAGTGACTAAAAATACTGTTCATTAGACACATAAACGTGGTTGGTGCATCAATGAGTCCAAAAGGTTTGACTACGAATTCGTAGTGCCCATATCTTGTTCAAAAAAATTTTTTTATTATGTCCTCATATTTTATCCTCACTTGATGATAACCGGATCGTAAATCCAACTTGCTAAAGATCTTGGCCCCGCCTACTTGATCGAATAGATCATTTACCCTAGGTAAGGGGTACTTGTTCTTAGTAGTCATTTTGTTCAATTTTCTATAATCAATACATAGTATTAGAGTACCATCTTTCTTTTTGACAAAAAGGACTTGTGCTCCCCATGGAGAAACACTTGGTCTGATATATTCTTTGTCCAATAATTCCTGCAGTTGTATTTTTAATTCTGTCAATTCTAGTAAACTCATTCGGTAAGGTGCTTTAGAGATAGGGGTTGAACCAAGTAGTAGGTCTATGGAGAAGCCTATCTCTCTTCTAGGAGGTAATTTAGGTATCTCATCAACAAACACGTCTCTGAATTCACGTAAGACAACAAAGTCTTCCAAGTTGGGCTTATCTTATTTTTCTGATAGATTTGTTATTTGGATGGCGTAAACATGACAACCCTTTCTCATGCATTTCTTGAATTGCATTGCTGTGACTTGTCTAACTGATACTGGTTTTGGTATGCCTTGGGTTTTTCTAGTAGTGTCATAATCATCTTTATAATTAAGTGTCTTGGTATAACAATCTAGAACTTCTTTGTGCTTTTCCAACCAATCCATTTTGATAATCACATCATAAGATCCTAGTCGTAGAATGCTTAGATTTGTTCTTATGTTTTTACCATCTAAGATGAACTCAAAATCAGAAATAAAGTCAACTACTTTCCTTTTAGTTCTTGTTTCTAGTTGTACCAACCATGATTTGCGTGTTTTACTTTCCTAAGTTTATTTGCCTCCACCACACCAAGTGTGATATAACTTAACGTAGCTCTAGGATCAATTAGAACATAAATTCAAGTGTTATTGATTTTACCTTTGATTTCCACCACAGAGGATTGGTAGTCAGCTTGTTGACCATCCACAGTTGCATTTATCCGATGCAAGCTTCTACCCACATCACCCATCGTCGAGGCTTCCTGCAAATTATGAACAACAATTTTGTTTGCTATATTTAAACGTGGGCAGTTCCTCCTTAGATGAGGTTCTCCACATTCCTAGCACTTCAATGGTTCATGGGGACTGTCCCCTAACTTCTTTGTTCCCAGATTTACCGGTTTATCGTTGCCTTTCATACTTGGATTATTGGAGTGAAAATCCTTTCTAGGAAATCTTTTTGCTGCATTCTGATAAGGAACTGGCTGGTATCCCTTCTTCCGCTAGTTCATTCAGTCTTTTTTCTTATCCTTCCAAGCTTTGGTAAACTCTTCTTGTTGTTTCTACTGGTCATAGCACATTCGTGCTTTCTTGAATACTTCACTCAAGGACTTGGGGTTGTCAAACTCAATTTTGTCCCTGTAAGACTGTGGTAAACAACTTAGGAACCACTAGATTTTTACCTTGTCATCCAGGATATAAGGTACAAACCTTAGTAATTCTAGGAATTTGTTTATAAGATCCTCCATCATCATCTGGCCAAATCGTAACTCATAAAATCCTTTCTTTTTCCTTTCGTACTAGCTTTCAGATAGGTACCATTTCTTGAAATATTTCTTAAATTCAGACCATTCCATCTGTTTCTCTTTTAAGCCCTTAGCCAATTTTAGATCTTGCCACTAGATGATGGCTTTTCCTTTCAGATTGTAAATGGCCATCATGACCTTCATATTGCTAGAATAATTGTATATCTGGAAATATTTTTTGATGTCTAATAACCATTCTTCAGCTTCCTCCCCTTTTCTGGATTCTCCATCAAAAGTAGTTGGTTTAATTTTCTTAAATTCTCCTTCAAGGTGGTCTACTTGTTTTCTTTTTCTGTCTACTTTTTTTTTTCCTCAGTTGAAGGTGTACCTTCAAACGAACTGTCCCCTTTTTCTGCTTCTGGCCCATAATTTATGGAGGCCCTTTTGCTAACCTCTTCTTCATTGTTATCATCCTTTGGGCTTTTCTTTGTCACTATACTGTGCAGGAGGACTTCATTTATTTCCTGTTGTTCCTATTGATCTTTATTCAGTTTCTCATTGTCGGCTTTGAAAATCTACAACTCAATAATGAGATTCCTCATTGTTTCCAGAACTTCAGTAGGTGAGATTCCGTCACTATTCTGTCTCTGATTTTCAGGAAGTCTTTGTTTAGGATTCCCATTGAGTCTGATTTCCCTGTCATCCTGTGTTGCCATGATTAACACAAAAAAGAAAAAGGTTTTTTGTTTGCAACAATAAAGGTTTATTAGTTTTACATAAACATAATTATATGCTAAGTAAATCAGATGGCCATGTTCTAGGTCCAAGTGTTATAACCTTTTCTCTGATACCATATGTAATGTACCTCAATTCTTAGTTTCCAAAGGCATTTACACATAGGCAGTTCTGAAAATGAATTTCGATGCACTGTAATTCATCCTGCAGTTACTGTCATGTATTAGTACTCTAGTTTTTTCAGGGATGATTATTTCCAGAATCTAACCATGCGTAATCATTTAAATTTTTCATAACCATTAAAAGATAAGATCTATCATTTGTTCATAATTAAATCCAACCGCACGAGTCACTCTAAATTGGATTTATATGGAATTCTGTCAATATTTATGATTTGTACGCCCTAGCAGATCTCACCCCAATTCTTATATCAATTCAGAATTAATAGATACACTGTATCAGCGATTTAATCATTTAAACAGAGATGGAAAATAATTCAATTCAGAATTAACAAATTCATTACATCAGATATATAACCATTCAATATAGAGAAGGAGCATATTAACATATCTGAACTATTTCATGGGGAGACAAAGTGAACAACCACGTTCCTCCCAACCTTAGAACAGGGCAGCCAAATCACTTCTCCTGTTCACCCCCTAGCCTGACCATGAATCTATGAGGGCGAACTTGGAATTTCCTCTTTAGCAATGTCTTCCTCTGTCAGAAATCTTTTCTTGCCTCACACTCAACAATTAGTGCTCATAACAACAAGTACGCAGTAATTCTTTTCCCAGCATACTCGGCAGCATCCTGCCTCCTCCCATATGCCGTATATCAAAAACAATCTTTTTCCCTAGGTCTTTTCCCTCCCTTGGGAATTTCCCAGATTTCTAAATCCCTCATTTTCAGGGGCATTTAGTGGCCAAATCCTTGATTTTCCACTTGTAATAATCATCCCTAAGGTAGTTCCAACAAGTTCCCCACTCATGGAGTCATGGTCAGTTGAATTTAACATGGTTGTTCCATTTTTCCTCCTGCAATAATTATAAAATATTATGTTTTCATACAAGTGTCATAGTCAAATAGTTAGTTGGGTCAAATTAGATCTCTACCCAACAGTCATAATAATTAATTACAATTTACCAAATTAGAAATTAGAAATTTCCATAAATGGAAAAAAAATTCCAAATTTGAATTTACCAAAAATGGAATAATTTTCCTAACAATTTTTGAATTCAAAAATAATTTATTTTTTGGGGATGTCACAGAAAGACAGGTTGGCGAAGCCTTGAAAATGCGGGTCAAGTTGACCTAAGGTTTTAGACACCTAGGGTTTTGGTATCTAGGGTTTTTCCACCTAGTCTTTGGCCTAAGGATGTCGGTGAGCTATTGTAGTGTATAAATAAAGGTCAAGAGGACCTGGGAGGATTTCGTTCAGAGTTTGTTCTGACTTGGATTTTTTTAATGTAGAGAGAGAAGTATTGTGTTTTGAGAGAATTCGGTATTGTAAGATCTTTAGCAGGGTGTGAAGATCAAACCTGCAGCTGGGTGCACAGGGAAGGGAGATAGAGAGAAGAAAGAAGGAGATAAGAATTTCAATCTAAGAGAACAGATATAACTGTAAGCTTTCACCTAATATATTATAAAGCACAGTTATGTGGATGTAGCCCTAGGGAGACTGTGAACCACGTATATCTTGTGTTGTGAGTAATTGATGTTGTGTTCTTTACTTCTGTTACTCTAATGATGCATTAGTATGTTAGATCTGATATATAACTGTGTGAAGTAGGTTTAAGCTTGGAAAGAATAATCTGTTCTCCATGTGTGGTTGTCTTGATTCCACTTGCATTTCCTTTGGCTGTAGACACATGTGTCCTGCAACCCCCTATTGCTACTTCGGGTGAGACTGCATCTTATTTGCAAGTGTTGTCGAAAGGGCCAGTAGTTAGGGCTTGTTGGTGCGCTATTAGAGTTGAACCTTGGGTCGGCCCTTGTGCCTACAAATGGTTCTGTTGTCGGGACAGGGATCTTCTTGAGGGAATGTCAAGGTGTTTTCCATCAAAGACAGAGATTCATAAGTGGATAGAAGAACAAGAGAAGGACTTCACAGAAGATCAGAATAAGAACCCTAATATTAGCACAGAAGATTGGTTGGGAAGGTATATCTTTACTAATATTCATGAGATTTTCTTTGGATGGATTCATAGGGAGCTATACGAGTGGTTGGACAGATTAGGATATACCCAGTTTGAGATCAGATCTAGACCGCTTGTGGTTTGGACGTTGACGTTGATCAAGAATTTCAAGAGAGTTGCTAACGTCATGTCGAGAGTAGTAGATCATTGGTTTGATAGTACCATTGGAGGGTATATAACCAAGTTTTCTATTGATAGAGTAGAGTCATAAAGCCAAGCATAGAGGTATTTCTTTAAGGGGCCGAGAGGAAAATTTTCACACTTTTTGAAGTTGAAAATCAAGATTTTATTGCATGAGAAGAACATTATGAAGATACAATAGTGGGTCAGACTAAAAAAGCTAATGTTTAAGAATTCAGACAGTGACAGTGACACAGAGGTCGGACACATGTGTAGTGGGAGAACCTTCAGAGAAGTTCCTCTGGTGAAATTTTTCGAGTAGATTCATGAACCACCAGCATACAGTGGATAAGAAGAAGAGTTGTTAAACGAGGAACATTCAGAGTCCGTTAGGGCATACGAAGAGAAGACTGAAGAACCTCGTTGAGAAGAGTCAGAAACTTCAAGGACTTCGCAGACTGTTGAAGTAAGTTCTATTACACCCCTTGTTTATTTAACATCATTAAGTAACTAGAGTAACCTAAATTATTAGAACACTCAGAGCACTGGTACAAGTGGTTCAGTGCATACGCAGTCAGGAACCTTAGAAAGATCTATGGCAGATGAGATGAGGTTACCCACCTTCATAGGAGATGGATCTGAAGATCTTGATTAGCACTAGTTTCTATGTGAATTTGTATGGAGTATTAAGAATTTCACCGACGAAGCTGTTAAACGAGCTCAGTTTAGTACTACCCTAAGAGATCGCGCACTGAGTTGGTACATGAAGTTCGTCCAAGGAATTTTCCAGCCAAAAATATTGAATGAGATCAATATTGTGTTTATTGCATAATTCAAGAAACCTAAGTCGGAGTCGCAGTGCATCACAAAGTTGAAAGAAATTAAGAAGAAAGTAGTTGAGCCTGTTTGGGAGTTTGATAAGAGGTTTAAGACCCTGACAGGTCATTTGAGTTTTCAGATATCAAATGAGAAGAATAAAGAATGGTTCATTGTTGCCCTCTTACCACACATTAGATTCCCTCTGATGCAACAGAAGATCGCTTCACAAGATGAGGTGCTTGAGATCACTATGAAACTAGAATCAACCCCTATGGGAGAGTCCAGCTCACGTATGAGTCAAATCTTGAGTCAAATAACTAGATTATCACTGCAGGTTGAAGATATGAAAAAATATAAGGGAAAAGATCAGAGAGAAGACATATGGTGTACCAGATGCAAATCAGAAAGTAATGATAAGGATCATTGTCCCCTATTTCATGAGTACTTGGCTTCAGGAGCCCAGAGCCCTTTGAAGCAAATTACTCTACCTTGGTGCGAGGTATGTAGAAATAGACATCGCCCTAGAGAATGATATTACATGCAAAAGTATGTTCAGACACCTACTAACCTCTACTGCACATTTTGTAAATCTGTGAGTCATGATGAGAAGGACTACAGAGCTTACAACCTATTTCATGAAAGATCAAGGGATATCTACAAAATTCAAGGTGAAGTACAACAATAAGGGAACACTATGCAGTATAACTCCCCAGGAAGAGGAAACTTCAACCCTGGTGGTGGATTCATAGGAAGAGGACGAGGATGAGGCATAGGTTGAGGTTGAGGTCAGATCATTTGTTATAACTGCGCACAACTAGGTCACTTGGCAAGGGACTATCAGAACCCTTGTACTAATTGTAGTTACTACAATTCATTTGAACATGTCATAGAATATTGTCCTGCGTTGTTAGCCAAACTTCAGGAAAGACGAGGAGGGAACCAACAAGTACAACTAATCTCAGCAGAACCTCACAGAGCAAATCCTAGAGTCACTGCTATCACTATAGGAGGCGCTGCTATAGGAGAAGACAGGGTGACTCTAGGGAAGACTACAGAACAATCAGAAGTCAGAAAAGATATAGAGAAGACACAATAATTTGATCCAAAGAAAGAGAAACAGAAATTTGAGGAAGCAAGAAAAGAGTTTGGAAGAGATCAGGCTTCTTCATCAAAGTCCCAACCAGAAGTAATAGAATGTGGAATTCCCTTGGCCTTTGATCGGTCTGCTTCGCCCGGAGAAGGAAAGAGGTAAGCAGACTCATGGAATTCTTATGCACTTTCATTAACTTGATTAAGGATGAGAGAAATGTACAAGAGATACAAAATTTGATAATACAGTATGAGATAGGAAGGGTAGATCCTCTACTAAATAAAGCAGTCCATCAAATATCCAAAAAGATAAGGACAAATAAGGAACTACACCTTAATGCTCAAATTGGAGATTATGATATAGATTATGTGGTCCTCGACTTAGGATCAGAGGTCAATGTCATGACGAAGTAGACCTGGGCACTGATGGGAAAACCTAAGTTGATCTATTCCCCCATCAGGCTTAGGATGACCAATCAATAGGTTGTGAGCCCCTTCAGAAGATCGGAACATGTCCCTATGGACAACAATGGGGTCAGAAAATTTGTGCACTTCGAGGTGATTGATATATTCGATGATAGTTGTGCTTACCCTACGTTGTTAGGAATTTATTGGGCTTTCAACAATTCTACTGTTGTTGAATTGAAGAAAAGAAGACTGATGTTTGAAGGTAATGGCCTTAGTGTCATTGCACCTTTGGATCTTGATGAAGGTCCCAGATACACAGAGCCCATCAGAGAAGAAGACCATGCATGTGAGTTGGAGAATATATACAAACTGACAGCAAGATAACAGGATTATATTAATCCTACAGCAAATGGAAATTTAAGCTAGCGAAGTGACAACGCATGTTCATCAAACTCAGAAGAATCACTGGAGAACTAGCAGAACAAAATGTATGAAGTATCTACACAGAGATTTGCTAGAATAACTAGAGAAGTGTGTTGGATCGACACAACAGTAAGTAATTTACGAACATTTGATGGTTTGAATCACTTAGAAACTTTCTTACTAGAATTTGAGGAAACTATACCAGTACAATAGAGACTGTTGGCACTAGATGAGGCTTTGAAAGCCACTCCACCAAGATGGTGGGGAACACATAAAAGGAACATTGCGAACTAGATACATTGTCACACTTTGATGACAGCGTGATTTTCAGAAAAATTCGAAGGATGCGAAGTTAGGTACATAGGTAAAAGTTGTTCGAAAGACCATGTGTGAGGTTGTGAGGAGGCCTGGAGAAACATTCCTCGAGATCAGTGGGTACATAAATTCATCAATACTCTAGACACAACGCCTATCAACTGGTACCTTCAAGCAGAATTATGCCTCACCACTGCAGATTGGCAAGGTATGACTCAGAATTTTGTAGCTACATTTTTTTTTGAAAGTCGACACCCTCTGGTAGATAAATCTTTACAGGTTGTAAGAAAGAAAGTATTTGAGGAAGCACCTAGCCCCCCTG
>JASDQU010195224.1:33932-47486 GCA_032191745.1 Picea mariana | reverse complement strand
AAAAGGAGGTTTCCCCCTCGAAGAGGCTTATTATATGAAATTATCTCTTTTTCAACGCGTTGAGTACTTTTTCTGAGGTTTTTCTGTGCTATATTGATATTTGGTTCTTAACAAAGTTTGGTTGCATTGTAGAAAGAACTCCTTACAAGACCCCATCAGAAGCTTTCTCCACTCTGCTATGGAACTTATACCATCACCAAGGTTGTGGGTGACAATGATTTTGGGCTCAACATTTCCCCCTTCCTTGGCTTGCACCCAATGTTTAATGTGGACCTCCTTTGGCCATACTTTCCACCATTATTGGACACCTCAAAGGTAGAAGAATAGTTGACACTGACAGACCTCAACCCTGAATGCATGCAAAAAGAATCCACTGATTATATCATGGACACATAGGTCAAGGACACTCGAAAACATAATTTTTAGCTTTATTGTGTTGTCAAAGGAGGGAAACTTCTCCAACAAGGCAAGTGGCTCATTGGGGCCAAATTTTAAAAAAAAAACCTCATATGATGGGGGAACTCAATGCAATGGAGACCATTTCTTCCTCAGGGGGGAGGATTGATCCAGGTGGATATCGATGGCCACCCACCTATTCCAACTGGCTCACATACATATTTCATTTGGGCAGTTTCAGTTTTCATCTTGGCAATTTGTTTCTAGCTTTCTAGGTCCTAAACTTCTGGGGTCATTTTGAGGCCCTAAACAATGTTTTTTGGGCCCACCACAGTCACATGTTTTACACAAGTAGAGTGAGATGACATAATTTGTATTCCTCAGATATACCTTTCCAATGGGCTATCATGCGCCTAAAATGGAGATCATATGCAAAAGTTACGGCCCCAGGAAGTTGATGTACCAACTTACCCCAATGGGGCCCACATGACTTTTGGCGCTTCATTTCCTAGGGTTAGGTTTTTGGATGTCTAGGGTTTTGCATTCATTTTTGATGTAAAAATTCCTTTGGAGCCTCATTGTAATCATATTTTTGTGAATGAGTGTAGTCATCACATCTCTTCTTAGAGATAAGTTGTCACCATTCTAGCAACCTTGTTTCAGTCTGCATTTTACAATTTCAGCATATTTCTTATTTAATAGAGGTCGAGTTTTACTATATCTCTATTATTATTCACCATGTTTCTGAGTTAATAATATAGATATGTGTTTTCATTTCGTTCCTCTTAGAAATTCAGATCAATTGTAGCTTCCTTCAGGTTGGAACCTATAAATAGGGGGGAGCAGCCTCCTTCCAGTCACAGCTAGAGAATTGGGAAGTTGGTGCTTCCTCTGAATGTATTCTTGTCAATATATAAGAAAGCATTATGTTTTTTTCTCCCATTTGTGTTTCCACATAAATCCTATTGTATTGTGTATTTGATGTGATGTTGTTGATTTGATGCTACTTATGTTTATATGCTCATTATATATTGAATGCAATCATAGATGATACATTGATGATATACTGCTCATAAATTTGAATTTTATATATTGTGTTTAAAAGTGGTAAAAGTTCTCATACTAATTCACCCCCCCTCTCAATAATCCAACAAATATTTCCAAGCTTAAAATATCATTTCAAACTTGAAACAAAATATTTGAATACATATCCCAAGAAACAGGTAATGGAACAACTAGTATGCCCTAACATTAAATATAAATATAGGAAGAATTCAATTCTTTTTGAAAGACTTCAATTGCATTCAAATAATCAATAAAAGATGAATAACATGGAAAAATGATCTGGCCATTAGGATGTCTAATTCCCTGAGTACAAGATGTTGTAGGATTTAAAGCTCCTTTACAAAATATAGACTATCTCCCTCCTTTCCAAAATCTAAGCCCCTTCCTCCCCTTTTCTTCTCTATTGAGGAATTATCTATACATAAAATCCATTAGAGAAAGATGAGATCCAATTCCCATATCCCCGAGTTTCTCAAACGAACTACCAATTTTAGAAAATTGGCCAAACTACGAATTTTGGAAAAAATTGTTTTAAAAAACCAAGGATATAACCCAATATGTTCAAAATTTTGGTAAACGATTCTCATATTAGCTAAATGATACCATTGTGGGTTTTTTATGGATTTTCCAAATTCCTCACCATTTTCTCATAAATCAAGCTCGAAGTTCATTGATTGAGTCTTTGGAAATCTGAGAAATCTAGAGTTGATTTTCCAAATGCTTGAACTATTGTTGAATTCAATGCCTTAAGAATATGAGGTATGACCACAACTGTTGACTAATCCTCTTCTTGGTGATTTGGGACATATTCCAAATGTTCAATCTTTGGCACTTGGATGCTCTGCCTCAAACATTTGGATACATAGGCAATTGAAAAAAATGCTTTTCTTGACACCTGCACACTTGGCTTTTGAACTATGGCTCAGGCTCTTTCATTGTTAATAGAATTTGATATTTTGTTTAGTGTAATGGGAATTATGCCACATACACAAGAAAATATAAAACCTTTCTACTGATATAAAAAAAATAATACAAAACTTCTTAACGAGTAGTGCAAGATTACGGGTCCCTTGTGGGCTCCCTCCTTGGCGCGTTGGTGCGAGTTTTTTCAATGCTTGTGATGTATGTTTGGATCTTGGTCTCGGGTGCTTGATGGAAAGTGGCATGAAATTGGAAATTGGCCTTAAAGGCCAATATTTTTTTATGAAAAAACATTACAAGACCCACTATATAATATTTTTATAAACAACATTTAAAGCTTTCATATAGCCTAAGAACAAAAATTCCACTTGTTTTTACAAAGAATCATAAAAATTGTAKATGMATTACTAGGCTTGTAGAAATTTTGTCACAATTTGCAGAACAAGTCATATTAGTCTGGCCCGCACTACAAAAATGTGTGTTATAGAAATGTGTTACTTTCAGTAGTGTCCCTGTCACATGCACTACCAAATCTGATATCTTAGCCAAAGGTAAAATGTTGACACTACAAACTTAGGTGCTAACAACTCCATTTAGGTATTCAATTTGTGCAGCCCTAATAGTAAATTTTACATTTGAGGGAATCACATTTTTTTAACATCTGAGTATGACTAGGGCATTTCGTTTTTGTTCTTCTGGAATATGAATTAATATATTGAAAAATATTAAGTTAAAATCTCTAATCCTTTCACCCTTTTACAAACGAATTTGGGTAAATTGTATGAGCAGAGTATGATATGATACCATAGGAGAACACATAGTTAAGAACGTGGAATCTAAATTATTGAATGATGATATTGATCTTGCAGGAAGCAGCATGTACCATTCATAGGCCAATATTGTCAATGTCTAAAAAAAAAGTATGACCATTACATCATCATGTTATACTAAATGAATATTACACATATTCAAAAACAGGTCCAGGTGTCTTTTGGGGTCCATAGTGTCATCTCCTGAAAATGTTGAAACAATTCCTTGTGGAAGAGTTGGAAATTGATGTTGTTCTCCTTGAATATTTAGTGGGCTATTTATAACCCTTCGTCCTGGAATTCTTTGTCTATCATTTCTCTCTTCTTGATTCTTGAGATTCTCTTGTCTGTCACCTATTATTGAAATTTTGAATGGGTGAAGAGGTTGTTGCTTTTGACGAACTGGGGTGACATTTGGCCAAGTGTTGATTCGGTGTTTGACTATAAATAGATTGAGGCCGAGCATCTTTGTATATGACTAGGAAAAAATGTCTCAGTATTCCTGAAAGAGATATTTATAAGAATGAGTTCTTCAAGTGAGCATGTGGTGACAATGGTGATTTCTTCTATGATTCCCTGTTTAATGGAAATGTCAATTTTGATAGTGGGGGAGATGTTGGCGATGTGTCCTTCTTCAAAAGAATATGGGGAAGGGATAGGTTTTTTGAACCACTCTATATTCCCTGAAGAAATAAAATCCTTGGTTTCGATTGCACATTTGGAGGCTTGAACAGGACGGTGAAAGGCCTCCTGTGAAATAAAAAGTGCTCGATGATGGAGTGCATTCCATGGGAAATTGGGGGTAGTGAGTTCCTTTAGGATATCTTCATCGTAGTGAAAAATGTGAGAGTACATGGGATCCTGGGAGGTGACCGAGGGAATGGTCAATGAGTAAGCATTGGTGTCCTCAAGTGGTGAGGAAGAAAATGAGATATCGTGTACAGGATGTGAGGTACCATTGGACATAAAATGAATGTCCCGATATTGTGGAGGGTACCTCGTTCATGCGGGAAATGACGATGAAATACATAGAATGTCAATGATGTGAGATTTAGTAAGGGGTGGTTGAGAGGGATATGGTCGAGATGTTTGGAATACTACGTCTAACATTTGGTGAAACTGAGGTAGAGTTGGGAAATGATGAGTGTAATGGCCATATTCTGAACATATGGCACAAGCGAATTTGGTTTGCAACCCTTTATTGTCGACACTGGAGGACTTTGTAGTAGCAATGGATGTACTTGGTGGAGTGGTGAGAAATGTGGTTTCTCTAGGGATTTGGATCAGATTGCATAACTCGAGAAGAGTAGAGCATCGATTAGTGGGGTGCCTTTCTCTTTCGCATAGTGCGCAAGGAGGTTGAACTCGTGGAGGAAGTTGAGTTGTGGGATATTTCTTCTTTCATCTGCCCTAGCTGTGCAGGGGTGCCAACAGTTAGGAGTGATGGTGGTGTGGCAGGATCATGTACTAGGATCTACATCGGTATCCCCTCTATATAAGGAGGGAGAGATGGTTTAGGAACCATCATGGGTGGATGAAGATACCATATAGGGATGGCAAGCACCATGTTAGGAAGAGTAAGGGTTGCATCTACCTAGAATGCTTGGACTCTAGGTGGGGTGTAGAAGAAGGGAATTTGGGTAATTTCTTGGGGAACTATCTCCCAAACCAGGATTTTCCCCTAGAGGGTGGGAAAATATGGGGTAAGTGGCACAGTGGGGTTCTCAGGGAATTTCTGAGGTAATAGTTCTTCAACTGGTAGAAATTCATTGTGAGGAGAGGCCTCAGTGGGAAGAGTATTAGCTCTGATATCGATTCCTTTAGAAGATACTACACACACTTGTGTGGAAGGGTGTAGGAGAGGTGGCGCTCCATGATATGCTCCTAGCAAGGATGGGTCCTTAAAGATGTTGGGACCCATGTCGATGACCGAATAAGCATCTGAGTTAGAGTGGACAAGGGGGAGAATGTTATCAATGTTGGAGGAATGATTAGGCTTGTAATGTGTAATTTGGTCGATGGTGACGATTTTCCCCTTGTGGTGAAACATCATCTTTTGAAACACAGAAGAATCCACCGCCTTCATATCATACGTGTATCTACGTCAAAAAAAGATATTGTAATCAAGTGGAGTGTCAATAAATTCAATTTCGATTAAGAGGGTAATAAGATGGCCCTCCATAGGGTTGTGGATATTGAGGTGCACCATAAATAGGTGACGGATGACTATAAGGATTGTGGTGCATCATGGAACCAATAAACTCATCCATAGCATGGGACATCCCAGGTTTGTCCTGGTCAAATGGTATGGGTCTGGGTGCATCAGGTAACACTATGTATAAGTAACTTGATTGAGCATAGATGAGCTCAAACTATTGGGCCTTGTTGATGGCTTCCTCTTCTAACTGAGGAAAATTGGATGCGACATCCTTGGCGATAACAGAGACGAGTGATTTAAGAAACCAATCAAGACATTTTTGTTTGGTGTTTTCTTCTTTACAGAAACTACGACATCGATGGCATTCATGGATGTGATTGACTATATGGATAACAGTAGTTTGTTTGAAATCCGAGAGAATTTCTAAGCTAGTATCATGATGAACTGGTAGTTGGAAAAAGGACAAAAAGGATTTGTCCAAGGATTCAAAGGTCACTTGGGACCCTGATTTTTCGTCCACATACCATTTGGCTGAGGAACCTATGAGAGTTCGTTGAAACAACMTTAAGCGAATRGAATCATCCATGATGTTGTTTGAAGAGCACTATAAGTGGAAGGTCATAACATGGTTGGTGGGATCATCCCCTGGTTTTCCTTCAAACTTTGGAATATCTGAAGGTAGTTTGGTAGGCATATTGGGCCAAGTGGGATCATGCAAAATGGGATCATTCATGAGTTTGGTTAAATCGGGAATGTTAATGGATGCCAAGTATGGTATAGGGAGATTTGTCGGAGGATTGTTTCCATCCATCATGTGAGAAGGTAGGGGACCTATCCCTTGAGAAATATTTGGTGGGGTTGTACCTCTCCCTTGAGAGGAAGTTTGACCCCCCTCTCCTTGTGAAGGAGAACTAGTGGATGGATGGCCTTGGAATTTGGACCCAAGCAAAGTGGAATCAAGTAAATTTGATCCCAAAATAATAGCACTCATGGGGGTGTGATATGGTTGAGTCAGTGAGTTGGAAAGACTAGAGACTCCTCCTAGAATAAGAGGAATATTATGCAAGCATCTGGAATGACGAGGATTACGTGGGTCCCCTATGGTTTCTGACTAGCAAAGTGAATGTGTGCAAATGGTGACAAGAGAGCAATAAATGAACAAGAGATTTGTATAATTTGGACCTTCACAAGATAGTGTAACTCACAATTGCATGTAATCAAACTGTGGATAAGCAAACATGTGAATAGGTGGATTTTGTCTACGTGGGGGATAAAAATAAAAAATAAAAACAACTACTCGTGTCCTAAAAGACGTATCATCCTTCCTCTCAATAGAACTGGGCCTTCCAAAAGAACTCAACAATGGGGTCTAAAGCCACCAGAAGAGGAAATAGTGAAGGTTGAAGTAATCAGTTATAATGAGGGGTAGAGGGTGCATTTCTCGAAAGAGATTGCAATATTTCCCAATAGAGACACAAAATATGATCAAGGTACGATTGCATCCCACAATCACCACCTGGGCAGATGTCCTAAATTTTGGTCACTAGGTACCTCAGTAAAAGTGCGACATTTAGATTTTCAGCCTCAGAAATGGGTCACGGGATGGATTCTCTTCCAAGAGTTGGGTGACTCAAGGAGGGATACACAAAACAACCAGACCTCGGCCTTCAACCCTTCACAGGTATATCCTTGTTTGATGGTGTAGGAACACTTGGCTTGGAGGATTAGAAAGTTTCCTATCTCTCAACTTGTATGTTTGAAAATGTGAGAACCAGATAACAAGGGGTTATTTGGATGCCTACCCCCAAGATCCTACCTAGACTAAAAAATTTCTTTTGGAACCTCCTGTGGAGGAAAACTTAGTGGTTTTAAAAAAAATAAAATTATATGTGGTGGGATGAGAGATTGGGGGTGTGAACCAATCTCGTTTGAATTAATGGGTGTGGATAATTTCCAAAGAAGTAATGGGACGTTTCGGAATTCCTTTGGAGAAAACCTACTTCAACCTCCACTATTCAAAATATAAATTATGTGTGTGGGGAGTGACTTTGTGTGCAAGCAAGTGAGAAAGTGTGCCAATTTTTTAGTAAGTTAGGTGTGATATTGTGACATGTGGACTTCCTATGGTCCTTACAAATCTTTTTTACCTAGCTTACTACATGTCATTGGTACAACCTTGCAAGATTTTAAAATCCCTAAAGAACTAGAAATGTGGACATATGGGTCCTTTGCAAATCCTTTAAACTCCCTAAATGTTGTTTACACTAAAAAGATTTGAACCTATCCTATATTGCAAGCATGTGGGAAGGTATGGGCTCGTTACTTTGATATTTAAACTTCCCTAGATTGTGATGTAAACTAAGAAAGAAATCTAAAAAAACTATCCTAAGTTTGCAACATATGGGCATGTATGGGCCCTTACAAAACTTTAAGATGTTATAAAAAAACTAAGAGGAACCCTAGGGTGGCTTTCTTCTCTCCTAAATATTTTTGTTAAGGGAGATGAAATTTCCCTTTAACCACCTTTCTAATTCTCAAGATCACACTAGGGTGCAAGAGAAGAGCATACTTGAGGGTCAAAGTTAACTTCTAGTCCCAATGTAAGTGATTTATGTATGAAAGCAACAACCTCAACTTAAACTTTTACAAGCCAAACAAGCCATCCATGTGGCAACCAAAGCAAAAGAGGAGAATTTTGGTTCTTTTTACCCCCTAATTGCCTATTTTAGCTAACCTTTCATATGGGAAAGCAATCTAAGTGGAGTGTAGTTTTCTTACAAAGTGCATGAAAACAAAAATCTGAAGGCTAGGGGCCTTCAAATCATCATAAAAAATCTTACAATTTTGAAAACCTGGAGATATGTGTGGTTTACAAATCTAACAGGTGTGCATTGGGTGCACAATGCATAGAATGCATGGTGAAAAGAAGATTGTGGCGTGCACACTGCGCAGAGCATGTGTCTGTGGGTAGGAAAAACCATGCACTTCTTGTCATGCGTCGGGGGAGAAATTTCCAAGTGAAATACTCCTTCCTTAGCTTTGAATTTTGACTTTTGCAGGTTGGGCTAGGCCGGTTTTGGTACCTACAAGAAAAATTGATCAAAAATAAGTGCTCTCTAAGATCAAATACGGAGGAATTTGATATTGTTCCCCAGTATGGTCGCCAATATATTGTGTTGGTTTAGTCACTTGGGTGAGAAAAACAACAACACTTGCATGCCTAGATGAGCCTGCTAGACAAGACAGAAGTTTGTGAGTGGGCTAAACAAGCTAAACACATGTATAAACAAAGAAATAAAATTAGAAAAACTAAGAAATAAAATTTAGAAAGCATGAGAAACTTAGAACCATGAAAATCAAACAATGACCAACATAATGCTACCAATGGATCAATAGATTAGTAGGCAAAACACCGTAGAGAAAAATAGGGACTTATGAGTCCCCTCTTCCTCCTTGGGAGGGATCTTGAGTTCCCTAATGGAGATCTCTTCATACAATGGAAGAAATGGAAAATGGTGAAGAACGCCAATTCCTATTCCCTCAAGAGGTGAGTGGAATGGCCTATTGCAATGATTCTTGAAGGCTCCAAAGAGAAAAGAGGATTCTCAAGGGAGAATTCTTGTAGCATAAAAATACTATGAAGATCTTGGTTTCTTAGTGCACCCATGGATCTTATTTATAACATTCATACATGGAAAATTTTAATTGGTTCATAGTGTGAACAAGGGGACTTTTAGGGCAACATCTAGTCCTTGACCAACCCCCCATTCAGATTTCGCTTAGATATGAGGGTCAAATCGTGTTGGGGGTTGGTCCATAAGTGGTTGAGGGGCTGACAAGATCCATAAATGTGCATTTCAAAGAAGTGCACATATTTTCTCTTACACAGTCACACATTGTGCACACTGAGGGCTTTGTTGGCCCACACACACTACACAATGTGAGTGCACTTCCTTTGGTGAATTTGCACATGTCAATTTTGACCCAATTGTGTATTTTTTTTTCCTTTTGAATGCATTTCAGTGCTATAGGTGGACTAATTTCTATTGGAATCGATGTTTTTCTTAACCATTTGTGTGCAATTTTGCAGATGATTTTTCAGTGATAACACCAGTGATCCCTGAAAAAAAAGTGAAAATATTCTCAGTAAGAAAAGGGGGCCCATAAGACAACAAAAACACTCAAGGTATTAGTTGATTGATAGGGGGTCTCATCACGAGTTGACCTATTATAACCATGTGCATGTAGCGGTATGACAATACCATTTATATGGTCAATAAACCAGGGTAGTGGCTCTTGGTGGCATAGACAAGAGAAATGGGGTCTCATCACGAGTCAACCTTCTCATTTCTGTGAATTTTTTGTGGATAATGTTGTCACCTCTAGTCATCAAGCCAAGACAGTGGCCCTCAACTATTGCCTTGAAGAAAAAGAGAAAAATATCAAAATAAATAAAGCTACGAGTAAAATAAAATGAATTGTTTAGGAAACAATTGCATTTATGAAAAGATGCAGCTCACCCTCTACAAAGGCACCCATAGGTAAGACTTTACATTACATGTTATTACATGCACCCCATTCCAAAACATATACCCCATGCCACCTCATACACTTACATGACCTGGATTAGACCCCACCTAAGAAACATCCCAAACTTAAGAGAGGTTAGCCCAATAGGACACCCTGAGACCATCTCCAAACCTAACTTGTCAAATTGCATAACGTATTTTATCATTTGTATGGGTTAAGGGGGTTTTGATGCACATTTTTGGGTAATTTAATTATTGGATGTGATTTACATGCTATGATCCCTATGACTTATGAACCCCTCGAGGGAATACTTGTTGTTTTTGCGAGACCTTACTCGACGGATAGGTACACATGACAGAATGATTAGCTCAGACCTTTATGGGGGCTTAAATCGCAAAAATGGATGTTGAAAACCCAGCCAGGGGTAAGAAGAAATTGAATACTTGAACCGGGAGAAAGAAATACATTTCCTTTGGAGGCATCCTGGCAGACCTAGACCCAGGGGACCTTGCTCTTCCCACATGGAAGTTATCCCTTGAGGGCCCTGGACGTCACCATCATATCCCCAGATGTCACCCATAGCTAGGGTTTCATTTTTGGAGGCATTTGTGAGCATAGTGGCATGTGTGGGCATCATTTGGGGCTTCTAGAGGCCAAGCGCCCCACTTTTCCAACCCAATGTTTCACTTATGGGGCTCAACGTCACCCTAGAGGGGCATGGCATCACCCTTGGAGGTGTTTCTAGATACAAATTAATTTTATTTATGTCAAAATTGAATTTTGTTGTAAATTGGCCAGGTCGGCCTTGTTTTTGACCTAAAAATTAATTAAAGGTCAAAATTTTGTATAAATAAACATAAAGTACTCTCATTTTTACATAATAACTTATCCTTGGAGACAAGAGGTCTGAAATTTGCACCCTATTAGGGTTATTGGCTAAAATTGTGAGGTGACACTCTTGTTTAAGGCTGAATTTTGCAACTTGGATCAATTTTGGAAGTTTAGGGTGATCTTGCATGGTATTTGCATGATTATTCTTGGTGAGAGTAAGTGAAATCTGCATTTTTCCATCTATTGAATGGTTTATTGTATGGTTTTATTTTCTCATACAAGATTATGAAATTGCATGGTGTATTTAATACTTGAAGTAAGAGACTTAAGTTTCTACTTTCTTAATTTTTATTTGCCAAGCTTTTCATTAATTGATCTAGTAAATAGTTAAACCCTAGATCCCTAAATTGCTAGCACTCTAAGGGTTTGGACTTAGTTATTGTTGCATAAGTTTTTTAACTCCATAAGAAGACTAAGGAGAGAAAGGCGCTAGGGCCTAGAATTGCCTACACCCTAGCACCTTGTTTCTCGAGGTCAAAGCCTAGGAGGGATTAAGTTACTACTTCTCCTAGGCCTTTTCCCTCTTAGACTTTTGTGCATCAACATGATTGATTTGCAACCTTATAAGAAGTCGTCCACCTTGAATCCAGTACCCTTCAAGGAACTAGTCCTCCTCTTTTACCTCTTGACAAGACTCAACTCAAACTCCTTCACTTCATACTCAAGCTCTTTCACTTTATACTCTACTAATTTACTAACCTAGTATAGAAATAATAAAAACTAATTTGTTGTTGTCATAATCACTACTACAACTATTATTTTGTAGCTTATATTATCCTACTAACCATCTAAGTCATCCCAGAATTTGTATAAAGAAAGGTACTATCAATAAGTGTTAAAGTGTATGTTTAATTGCATTTTTAGAGTGAAAATTATGAAGGTGTTGCCACTTCCATAGTTGTTGTTACAGTCATTGTTTCATCCCTTAACAGCCCTAAAATCATCCATAAAACCATTGGGAATTTGTATGAATAAAATGATAATCATTGGATATTGAAGTAGTGTCTTATTGCTCTATTATAGTACTTTTTTGAAGTGGTTTTATTGTTGTCATCATCATTAATTAATTTTTTTTACAACCATTTAAGTCATTCATTGACTTGTATTTATATTGAAAAGTGTGAGTGACAAATCATTATCAAGTTTGCAAGACTATTATATCTCTTCCTTTTCATCATAACTTGCACCTTTCAAGATACATTATTTCTACTGTGATCTCACCTTCATTGTATATTAACTTCTTCAGGAAACACATAATTTGTTTAAGAAGCAATTGATTATAATTGTTGCTACTAACACTTGATGTTTCATTGGTAAAGGGTAGGTACAAACCTGTTTTCATTTTCCCTTGTCCTTTCAACTTCACCTAAGTGACTTCTTCTATTGAGTGACCTAGAGAGAGGGGTGGTTTTTCACTGTAACTTTTTTCCCTTCATCAACCAACTAGGTCCTGGGACGTCTTCCTTGGAGTGAGGTTTTCCTCATCCTAAAGAGAAAGAGGTAACATATTGGGGTGATAGTGATAGGGTTACCTCCATGTTACGTCAATCTAAACCTGCTTACCTTCAGGATTTGGGCAAGTATAGATTGTGGGATAACATTTTTGGCGTTGTTGTTAGGGAACATCAAGTCAATTTTCCTTGAATGACAATTTTTCATTAAGCCTTTATCCAAATCCTTCATTTCACAAATCTTACTTGGTGACTCCACTAAGGGTGATCCCCTCATCCCTTGGATAATTTGAAGGGGATTTTCTAGTGAATCCACTGATGACGACCCGTAGCAGACGTCAATATGCACCTTCTTGTCCTGTAGTTCCTATTATTCCCATGGGCCATCCTAAGTGGGCCCTTGAAGAACTATTCAACCTGTTGGACTTGGATAATATCAAAGAGGGCTTACATGATCTAGTTAAGGATGTCGATTCATGGATACCCAAGTTTTTTGTAGAGTTCGAGGCTTCTGGAAACACACACTGGGCCAATTTTTTTGAAATCTACGACTTCTATCAGTTTGGGAAAGAACATCTTGACATATTCATGAAAATTTTCCTTGCCTCACTTACTGGGGATTCTAGGAAATGGAACACTAGCTTCCCAAGCAAAGAGCCTCACCACCTATGAATATTTAGAACACATTTTCTTGCAAAGGTGGGGTGTGATGGAAGATATGGCCTCCCTTTACTCACAATATCTCAAAATTTGCAAAAACGTTGATGAGATTGTTAGGGAATTTAATGATAGGTTTAATACCTTTATTGGTCGAATTGATTCTAATTTTCAACCAAAGAGGGTGATTCTTGGACAGTACCTCAATTCTTTTGAAGGAAACTTCCAATCCCTCCTCAAGAACCAATTCCCAACAAACCTTAAGGAGGCACAAGATGGTGCTTGTTGGATTGAAGAAAATCTCAAATGGTGTGATCCCATTCCCTAGGTCAATCCTCTTTAGGACCAAGATGATGTCCTATGGTTAAATGAGGAAGATTTTGAGGAAGAAGAATGTGATTTCCCATGGATACTAGAGCTAAACGATGAGATTAAGTTATTGTAATGATCCCAAGCCATTATGCAAGGATCATCACTGTTTTGGTGTCCTTTTAAAAAAAATTCTGAGTGAGGTATTTCGTCAAACACTTTGCTGATCTACCTTTTAGATGTGTTTATATGTGTGTATGCAGCAAATAATAGAAAGAGATAACCATGGAACATACCTCAACCATATGCAATAAGATAGACAAGCCAAAACATCTCAATTCTTCTTTATTCATAAAATAGAGAAACC
>JASDQU010195223.1:6301-16454 GCA_032191745.1 Picea mariana | reverse complement strand
TATAAAATCATCTACATTGCATATTGATATGACTTAATACTTTTTTAGTTTTTGTGGGTTGATAAACCTGTTATATTTAATGTTTCGAAACACTTTTTTTTAATATGTTGTTCGTTTATAATTAGTTAAAATTTCCAACAAATCAATAGTGGAATTTGTTATGAAAAAGTTGTTAGTCGTATGGTTTGAACTTATTTCATGTTTTCCATCATCCAAAATCAACATCATTCCATTCCATTATCTACTTTCATTTTTGAAATGATTTAAATAAACATAAAGTAGTTTTCGATTTTTGAGCAATGCCCTTTCTATCACTAAAACCACTCACAATGAAGCAAGGAGATACTAAAAAAATAAAGTGTATTTGATTTTTTTGTGAAGAGCATATTGAAGTCCAAGGACCTAAAAATGAGATGCTATCAAATTTAGTTGAATTATTGTGTTTTAATTTCTATTACACATTTTTATCATAAGCTAAGATAAATAAAGCTAAGAGGACAGTTAGGAGGTAATCTTACTTTTGGTTTAAAATTAATAAGGCTCAAATCAATAAACATATAATTATAGTTCATCCTAAGCATGACATGTGTGCATGGACATTTTTTGGGTTAAAAAATTCCATTGCAACAACATTCATTATTTGGTTCTCAAATACTTCTAGAAGAACATTTTCAACTGACATGATTCCTTGTAAAGCACATCGATTCCATCAATATTAGTTTACAAAARCTAATATCACACTATTCTCATTAAAAACAATTYTATCWATATGGATCTATAAATGATCTTTAAGTCTGAACACTCCTTAAATAATGCATCCTAAACTATTCTCAATAGATGAATCATGGAACTAGCACAACAATAGGGCTATACTTGGAATTTTATGTCCCATGGACCATTTGCATGGTATGAAATAAAATGATGAAATGGAATGCCAACCCCTTTCTCCTCACTCGATTTTTTTTTTTTTCTAAAAGTAAGGTTATTTCACAAAGTTGCTACATATATTTCAAATTAGCAATTGTGTGCTTTCAAGGTCATCAAGACTCCCACCTAGTATTAAATATAGAATTTTTGGAGCATGCCTACTAAGATTGATATTTGAACTTGAGTAACCATTTTAGCGAGCACTTCAATTTTCTGCTAGATGACAACTTGAGGGATGACATTCCACTCCCCTTCAACACATTAAGTTCTATTTTTTATTATCCCAATATTATCATATGTGTTATCTCTCTGTAAACTTCATTCGACTAAGAAATGAATGACAGAGGCAACCTACAAACTAACTTTGAGATCCAAAACTAGCCTTTCAGACCTAGAGAGGGCTCTCTCAAGAGACATTGTCTCGGTACAGGATATAGCTTTAAGTTGTTAGCTAGATTTAACATCTTTGAATAACAAGTTATGCTTCTATTGGCGAAAAGAGTAAGACCTCGAGCTATGGAGTCGATTTAAAGAAGACGATAGAAACAAGTGACTCAGTAACTGAACTTGAGAGGATAAAGGCTAAGTAAGCAACAATTTTTAGTTTAAAATCGTTGTGTGTGGCGAGGAGAAAAACACATGAAGCAACTTAGAGCACCGTTGAGGATGAATTTAGAGTTAACTTAGAGGAAAGACGGTTTGTCTAAATGGCGCAAATCCCAGGGCGTTGCGCAGTGAATTCCAGGTTTGGAATTACATTCCTATTTAGACATAAATATATATGAATAAAGAATACAGGAAGTATGTACGCAAAGAAAGGAAACAATACATCCAACTGCTATAATTAGAATCTTTTCATCAAATCTTCAGAACTTTTGCATTAAATTTTGATCGAGCTCAAACTACATTTAATAGTCACTGTTTACACTAGTTTGCCAACCAACCTAGATTACATCGAAAGAAAAAGATATATAGGCTAGGGCGCCACTTGGGATGCCCTGCTCTCTAGCTACTATCCTTAGTATTTAGGAAATTGCTTGTTTCCGCTAAAATGTCATTTCGTATACTCCTTCCATGAATATAAACCAACTGTATTTGGTCGCATCATAATCACTTCTCTTTTCCATGGGGGTTCAACTATCAGCGATGTAACATCCTCGACCACCAACAGGTCGGGCAACGCTACCTTGCACAACCTTATCTTAGCCTTTTAAGCTATGATACCAAAATGTAACATCCCCAGCCCTCCAAAGACTGGGCAATGCTATCAACACAACCTTCACTTAGCCTTTAAAGCTCTTATACCAAAATGTAACATCCTCAGGCTATCAACCCACGCTAGGAGTAATGCTACTGCAGAATAACACTTATATAATATGCATTTTAATGAATTCAAATGAATTAACATAGAGTAAGCACATAATTGTTGCTAGCATACATAATCAATGGCATTAACAATAATTCATATGCACAATAGAACACATGATAATCATGCAAGCATCACATACATACATAACATACTATTACGCACAAAGTGATACTTATCTTTGAAACTGTATGATGGTAACACATCAACTGTGTGCAGACCTTCCACAAGCCTACCAACCTTAGACCGCGTTGCTCATCACTCTCAGTAGTAGGTCACCCCGGAGCTGGGACTAAGCTCCACCGGGCAAGGTATTCCTAGGATAGGCAAGGTCAATAGAGCAGTCACACAGTTATAGAGGAATGTTTCTTTCCCAGGAGCCACTTATGCCCACTGCTCATAGACTCTCATTCCCCACATGCTTGTCCCACCCTAGGAGTATACACCTTCACTGTCACCCAGACAGTCCTTCGACTGGTAAACTTCCCTTTCCTTGGGATTCAGCAATAGACCGGACCAGAAGTCTTTGAGATCTGTGGCAACTACAAGACCCCTTCTAGGAGTTCTCACTTCCTCTGCGTTCTCTCTCACCTAGAGAGAGTCGCTCACAGGCTTGGCAACCTATTTTTATCAACTCGATTTCCAACACAGTCGGGAAACCATGAGGCTCAGCACAAACATACACTAGCCAGCAAGCCACACATAGTCAATCACTGTGAAAATACAACAACCAACTGGGAACACAGACACATGCTTCCTAAACTAGTGACAGATAGACGCTACAGCATAGAAAGGTTGAACAATTACGGGACATTCAGGTTTCCCAACTAGAAATAAAGGACAGACTCACGGTTGTAGTTTTGGAGATGCGTAAGGTGTACAGAGATTCCACGCAG
Source organism: Picea mariana (assembly GCA_032191745.1). Lineage (NCBI taxonomy): Eukaryota > Viridiplantae > Streptophyta > Pinopsida > Pinales > Pinaceae > Picea > Picea mariana. Next base: position 13,265 of record JASDQU010195223.1, on the reverse strand, counting down.
AGACTTCTACGGTTCAGGTGAAGGATCCAGCACAAAACATCAAAAACAGAGGTCGATGATGGGCACCCACAAGTTTAGACGAAGGATGGAGAATGGGAGGTCGAATCCCCAACACGGTTCATTTCCTGGGTTAAATTGCATGTGCTTGGGCTCACACATGTCACCCATGAAGCATGCTCCTCCTCCTTAGGAGTCACCTGTCCTTCCAAGGACTTAGGATGTAACATAATTTTCACATGGTTTTGGAATAATAATAAAATATTATTCTTAAGGACTTAAGCTCCTAATATTAGCCTTTCTCCCAACCTTTCAGCCCCCTCTTCCTTAACTAGACTTTGTGGAAGCTTAGTCCCCCATCACTCATTCATCATGGTCGGTCCACATGTAGAGGTGTTTTTTATATTAATAATGTGCATCATTACATGTATAAAAATCAGGCTCTTGGCCTTCAACACTTAGGTTCTCTAGATTAATAACACATAAACCCACTAGCTTATATAAACTTGGCTCACCAGCCTATAAAACATAATTACAATTCCTAGTGAAATTGGGGCTCGTCCTTGGGGTATTACAATCCCCTCCCCTTATTTTTACAATGTCCTCGATGCAACTTTCACACAACATCAACAAGATTTCCAAAATATTAAAAAAGATGTGGGTATTCTACCCGCATTTCATCTTCATGCTCCCATGCCGCGTCCTCAGGACTGTACTAGGTCCACTGGACCTTTACAAGCCCTATGGCTCGATTCCGGATATGTTTTCTTTTCCAGTCCAATATGCACACATGATGCACTTGCAGGACACCTTCTTTCTCCACCCGAATCACATTCCAATCAATTACATGATTAGCATTAGGTATATATTTATTAATCAATGAAACATGAAACACATTATGTACAGTCATGGATGCAGGTAATGCAAGCATATATGCAACTGGCCCAATCCTTTCTAGGATTTCAAATGGCCCAAAAAATATGGTTGACAACTTGGAACAGTTTCCCAACCTCAAGGAATTTCTATTGGCCTTTACTTTCAAAAAAACATGATCTCCCACCTTAAACTCTCTATGGGTTCTGTTTTTATCAGCATAACTTTTCTTCCTGTCTTGGAAGCTTTCAAATTTTGCTTAATTTTTAGCATCTGTTCTTTCATCTCCTTGAGCAACTTTGGCCCAACTACTTCTCTGTTAGATGGATTATCCCAACTTACTGGAATATTGCACTTTTTTCCATAAAGTGCTTCAAATGGGCTCAACTTCAATGATGCTTGATACCCATTGTTGTAGGAGAATTCTACCAAGTGTAGGTAGTCTTCCCATTTCGATGGTTTTTCCATCACATACATCCTCAGTATGTATTCTATCACTCGATTCACCCACTTTGTCTGCCCATCCGACTCAGGATGATAGGATGTACTGAAGTTTAGATTTGTTCTGAACCCTTTGAATAACCCTTTCCATAAATTTGAGGTGAATTTCGGGTCTCTATCGGACACAATTGTCTTGGGAATTCCATGAAATCGTGCCACTTCCTTCATAAAGATGTCGGCAACATCCGTTGCCTTGTGAGTGGTCTTTAATGGAATGAATTGGGAAACTTTTGTAAGTTTTTCCACCACCACCATGATTGAATCATGTTGCTTGCTTGTTCTGGGCAATCCTATCATGAAATCCATTGTCACCAATTCCCACTTCCACTTAGGAATGGGTAAAGGTTGCAACAACCCTACTAGGTTCTTGTGCTCAACTTTAACCTTCTGGCACTCCATACATTTGGCGATGTATTCAACAATCTCTTTCTTCATACCTCGCCAAAAGTGATGGCTCTTGACTGATGCCATGGTCTTCTGATATCCATGGTGCCTAGCATAAGGCACGTTATGCATTTCTTTTAGAATCACCAGTTTCAAATCCTAGACATTAGGTACATAAAATCTACTTTTTTACAAGAGTGTTCCATCATCTCCTATCTTATAATCTTCCACTCCTTGCGGTGTCTTATCTTGTTGTAGCTTTGCTACCAATTCCTTGTACTCCAAGTCGATGCTTCCAACTTCCAAAAATATGCTCTTTATATCAGTCTGATACATGCTAATGGTTGTAGCATGTAATTCGTGTACTTTCCTGTTGAGTGCATCAACCACTTTATTCTCCTTCCCTTTGATATGCTTGATATCAAAATCGTATTCATAGAGAAATTCCAACCACCTGCTCTGCCTAGCATTCAAGGTTGGTTGATCAAACAAATACTTTAGACCGTTATGGTGTGTTCTCAATTCAAACCTCCTTCCCATGAGGTAATATCTCCATTTCCTCAGAGTGTGAATGAAGGCCACTAACTCCAAATTATGAGTTGTGTAGTTCCTTTCATGCTCTTTCAACTTTTTGGATTCATAACAGATTATGAACCCATTCTGACTGAGGACTCCTCCTAGTCCTTCTTTGCATGCATCGGTGCATACCATGAAATCTTCATTTGGATCTACAATCCTTGGGATTGGAGCACTGGTTAAAAATTTCTTCAATCACTGAAAGCTTTTCTCACAATCTTCTGTCCACAGAAACTTCTTCTCCTTCCTTTGCAGGGAAGTGATAGGGTGAGCTATCCTCGAGAACCCTGCGATGAACCTTCTGTAATAACCAACTAGACCCACAAAGGATCTGACTTCTGTCACATTCTTGGGCGCCGACCATTCTCTAATGGCCTCGATCTTCTCAGTATCTACAACTATCCCATCCTTCAAAATAATATGTCCCAAGTAATGGATCTACTCCTGATAAAACGAGAACTTGCTCATCTTGGAATACAGTTGGTGCTCTCTTAGCACCTGCAACACCATCCTCAGATGTTGTTCATGCTCTTCCTCTGACTCGGAATACACCAGAATGTCATCCAGGAAGACTATGACGAACCTTTCTAAATAGTCCCTAAACACACCATTCATCAAGCACATAAAAACAACAGGTGCATTTGACTACCCAAAGGGAACCACTGTGAACTCATAATGATCGTACCTTGTTCTAAAGGTGGTCTTGTTGATGTCTTCATCCTTTATTTTTACCTAGTGATATCCTAACCTGAGATCTATCTTCAAAAAGATCTTTGCATCCTTCAACTGATCAAAGAGGTCATCAATCCTCGACAGAGGATACTTGTTCTTTACAGTTACTTTGTTCAATTGTTTGAAATCGATACACAATCTTAGTGTTCCATATTTCTTCTTCACGAACAGAACTGGGGATCCCCAAGATGACATGCTTGGGTGTATGTAACCCTTCTTCAGAAGCTCCTCAAGCTGCAAATGCAGTTCCTTCAGCTCTGGCATACTCATTCTGTAAGGAGCTTTCAACATAGGAGTTGCTCCAGGCATCAAATTTATAGAGAAGTCAATATCTCTTTTCAAAGGTAATTTTGGTACCTCATGAAATACATATTCAAACTCCTTTAGTACCGCATGATCCCCAATACTTGACACCTTATCCTTAGGTGTTTCCTCCACATGGGCTGCAAATAATTCACATCCTTTCTTGAAGAACTTCTTCAGATGCATTGTTGAGATTTCTTTGATAGCAACAACTCTGGGAATTCCTTGGAATGTTTTTCAATTACCTTCCTCATCCAGGCAAGTGAATGCCTTGTTACGATAGCCCAGGATAGCATGGTGCTGGTCCAACCAGTCCATCCCAATTAAATAGTCATAAGAACCTAAAGGAAGAATTCTCAATTCATCCTTTGTGCTCAGTCCATTCATGTCCACTAGACAGGACTTAACCAGCTCAGTGAATTTCCTCTTGGTTCCTATAGCCAGCTGCACTAACCAAGATTTTTCATGTTTTCTTCTCAACAATTGAAAATTTTCCACCACTCTAGGATCTATATAACTATGGCTAGCCCCTTAATCAATTAAAATAGTAGAGGCATGGTTGTTGATCATACCTTCCACTTCAATCATGTGTGATTGATATTTAGATTGCTTATTGTCCAGGGCTGCATAGATCCTTGGCATTCTACTGCCCATGTCCTCCCCTGTTTCAGCCTGCTGAACATTGTGGAAGGATCTCACTTTATCACTTATGTGGGGGCAATCTATATACCTATGGGTTTCTTTACAACCCCAACACTCCATAGGTGTCTGTATTGGCATTTGTCCACCCATTTTAGCCTTTCTGGGATCTCTAAAAGATGGCTGTCCCTAAGGATTGTTTCTGAAAAGGGAAAGTTTGCTTCCTTTCTGTCTCTACTCTTTCTTGAACTTCTTCTTGTCTTCCCAAGCCTTCTGGAAGGTAGGATTTTCTCTTTGCTATTCATATAATAATTTCTCTCTTCTTATCATTTCTTCCATAGTCTTAGGGTCATCATACTGAATCTTTTCCCCAATGGAAGGTGGAAATACACTTAGATACCTTTTAATCTTGACAGTCTCCTCCTTGATGAACGAAACATACTTCAACATTTCTAGAAATCTTCATTCATACTCATCAATGGTCATGTTGCCCAGCTTGAGTTTGAAGAACTCCTTCATCTTTCTGTCATAGTATCTTTTAGTCAAGTATTTATTCTTTAAATACCTCTTGATTTCTTTCCACATGATATCTTTCTCTCTAATGTGTTGTACTTGCACAAGCTGATCCCACTACATAGATTCTTTTCCTTTCAATTGATACATCACAATTCTTCCTTCTGCATGAGAGGAATAATTCTGCAGTTGGAAATATTTCCTCATGCCAAGCAACCATGTTTTTTCATCTTCCTCCTTATTATGTTCTCCATCAAACATAGGAGGCTTAATCTTATTCATTTCTCCCTTCAGTTCATCCACTCTAGATCTCCTGTGCTTTCTGGTAGGAGATGGGCTTGAACTACTATGTGCCCTTCTCTTGGAGTGACTTTGGGAGTGATGATGGTGTCTACCAGCAATCCTTGATCTGCTTCTCCCCTCATAAGTTCGGTGACTCCCTATTTTTCTTGAGTCACTCTCCTTATCCAACTTCTTTTATATTCTGTCCAAAATCTTTAACAACTTTACGTTGAATTCTCCTTGTTTTTCCTGAGTTTTCTTGAGCTTTATGCTATCTACTCGGTGAGGTTGCGTATATTTCTGAAATTTTTCATGATGTTCCTTATATTTCCTTCCTTATCTATCTCTTTTTCGTTCCCATTGGAGTTCGATCCTTCAACTCCCAAGTGGGCGTCCATTCCTTCTCTTTCATTTTCTAAACTTGAAGCATTCTGTGCCTCTTCCATTTCTTTGCACTCCGTGGAAATTCTAATTAGTTCTAGCACTCATCAAACTTCTATAGTCACAACGTGCAAAAAACCAGAATTTTTCAGGCCGTCTCTCCTTAACAAATTCCACACATTCAAAACCAATCCGATTTAAGAAAACGTTTCAATTTCACGAATCTTCCGAGCTCTGCTCAGCTCTGTAACTTTCAAGTGATAGAACCCTTTTTTCTTAGTCCCCATCCCATGTGATCACAAGTCATGACTAAATGCTAAACTACTAGGTGCTACTCTGGCTTTCGCCTTCAGAGATTTCAAAGCACATACAACTATCTCTCGGAGTTCTGACTATCGAAATCGCGAATTCGAGTGGATCAATGGTCCACGTTTACCCATCATCCAATGGTTGAAATCCATTGTGGTATTTATGTCTTCGAATTTTTGGCACTTCGGGACTTTGGACCTCGGGGCTTCGAGACTTTGGACCTTGGGAGTTCCCACACTTGTTTCTCCCCAATATTTCGACATCTGAAATTTCGATCTACTTTACCGTTCGGGCCCATGTAGTAAAACTTTCACCAACTAAGGCGGTGGCATGTGGTAGATCCAGGAAGATCCATGTCACCTTCGGCGACATCATTGGGTCCCACCTTGCTCACTTTTTGTTTCAAAGTTTCAAGCATCCGCACATCTCATTTCTCCTAATTCCCGAAATTCTAAAATTCTGATCTACTCACCTACTTGATCCAACAGTCAAGCTCCTTTCCTATGATCTATGGTGTAGATATTTCTTGGGATTTTGGAGTTTCGGGCATCAAGAGTTCGTGCATCTTCTTATCTCATTTCTCCCGATTGCCGAAATTTTGAAAGGTTTCCAGGATAACCTTCCTGCACCTTCTCTAGATTTGACAATCGAAAAAGGTTTTCCTTCATTTCGAATAGATCCTACAAACCACATTACTCTGCAGCCCCAATACCACTTCAGTTGTGGTTTTACGATATCGCTACTTCTCCTGAGCTCTGTAACACGACCAAGGTAACTTCTTGGCACTCAGGGACATTCTAGGGTCCGAAATTAGTTCTTCCAAACACAATTTCTACTTGAACCCTCGGGTCCAAAGACCACTTATCCAACCCATCTAGGTTCAACGTTGAAACTGTTAGCACTTGGTAAATTTCCTAGAGGTTGAAACAAAAGAAATATACAAAGGTAACTTTATCCAGCCACTTTTAAAGCTGGGATCTAGCCCTTCCAGCTTCAGAGAGGGATCTCTCTATATGATTTAGCTATGTTTTCAATGCAGATATTAGGCTAGGTAAAGAAATAGGTAGGTTTTGTTGTCAAAGTGTTTTTTGAATTGGTTGAGACAGTTTACACCTCCATTGGGCTATGGGGTTTGTATTTAATTAAATATGAAATACAACCAGAAACGATTAAAAAGGACTTCCACAGGGCGAGATAATATACTCACTGGATCTTTTAGTAGCTTAAATGATGGACAGAAGAAAAGATGAGAAAGATAAATTCAACTAAGAAGCAGTTAAGAATTTCTTAATTGAAAACATCAGAAGATAAACATTAAAATCTTTAGAGTCAGAAACAGGGTATCCAAGATAAATCCTGCAACATACGTTACTCTTTAAGATTTTAATGTTTATCTTCTGATGTTTTCAATTAAGAAATTCTTAACTGCTTCTTAGTTGAATTTATATTTCTTATCTTTTCTTTTGTCCATCAT
>JASDQU010195221.1:9184-19716 GCA_032191745.1 Picea mariana | reverse complement strand
TAAAGAGGTTTCAGATGGAAGATTCTACACCTATGAGAACACCTATGGTGGTTGGTTTCAATCTCAGTAAAGATGATATTTCACCTAATGTTGATCAAAGAACATATCGATCAATGATAGGCAGTCTTTTGTACATCACAACATCCCGTCCTAATATAATGCAAGTTGTTGGAATGGTAGGTCATTATCATTCTTCTCCTAAACAAATTCATTTAGCAATTGTCAAAAGGATATTCAAATATTTGAAGGGTACAATGACTTATGGTCTCTGGTATCCTAAAAATCAGAATTTTCAATTAACAACATATTCAAATGTTGATTGGGAAAATTGTTTGGATGAGAGAAAGAGCACCAATGGAGGTGCATTCCTCTTATGTGATTAGTTAGTAGAATGGATTAGTAAGAAGAAGGGATCTATTTCATTATCAACTACAAAGGCAGAGTACATTGTTGTTGCTACTTGATGCACTCAGATTTTATGGATGATACAAACTCTTTCATATTTGAAGGTAACTTATATTGATCCCATTCCACTTCACTGTGATAACACCAGTGCCATTAGTGTCTCAAAGAATCTTGATCTCCATTCAAAGATGAAGCATATACCAATAAAGTATCATTTTCTCAAAGAGCAGGTTACAAACAGAGTTGTTTAGCTGAATTATATTCCTTCCACATAACAAATTGCAGACATCTTTACTAAACCCCTAGCCAAGAAACCATTTGAATATCTTCGTCAGAAGTTGGGTGTCATGCCTTCCCTCACCTAAGAGAGTCCATCCTGTTAGGGAGAGTATGTGTTGGTTGAATATTTGATACCTCTGAAAAATTACTGCAACAACTCAGGGGGAGCATGTTTTCTTTCACATTGATGTCAAAGGGGGAGAAAAGGTGTGGTCTGGATCCTACAATTGGAGGTATAAGAAGAATAGTGCAGCCTTTTAGGGTTTCCATCAATGCCAAAGGGGTAGATTGTTGGCATGTTTTACAAGAAGTGTGTGCTTGTCATTGATGGAAATAACAACAACGACAATGGAAAACATGAAAAGCATAAGCTCAGGAGGAGAAGCGAACAGTATGCAGAGATCAAAGCTCAGAAGGGAAAGCACAGTACAGAAACGTGATCCGGATCAAAATCCTTGATCATGGATCTGCTTCGAGAGTCTTCACGACCACTAGATCAAATTAAGTAATAGATAGGATAAATGGAGAGTCGGAGAGCCAGAGCAAATTTCAGTCGTCAGATCATTCTAAAGTGGAAGGACAGGATAAGTTAGAAGAAGGATGTGCTAATATCAGCGGCTGATAATCGGGCACTCAGATCTACGGTCGAAAAGGAATATCGGAAACCCCCGACCTTTCTGCCTTTAAACATGGAGGGGGGTTCGAGTTGGGGGTATTTTCCATGTGGGACCCTCATATGTGTCACCTTCCTGTCAACTCGGACCCCCCTCGCTCATTACCACTTACCGCCTAACCCCACCTCTAAGAAAACCACCAAACAACTCATGCATACCACCTCCATTCTCTGACGTCACACTCCACTACCTACTACACGTCACATTCCACTACACTGCCCACACATCTCACCCATGTCAGAAAAGACATGTGGCACAGTCAGATAATGACAAGTGTCAATTGGAAATTGCCATTTTGGGTACATGCAAATCATGAATATGAGTGACACGTGGAAGACACTCAGCTCGTGCCACATCATCAAGTGATGTAAGCAAGTTACGTAACTCCATGAGTTTTCCTTCGGGATTTTCACCACCAAACGATGCCTAAAGTCCCGAAGTCTCAAACGTCGAAGTCCCGAAATGGATATGAGTCATCCGATCTGATGGACATGAGTCATCCAATCTGAAGATCACTTCGGGTGCATTCTCAACCGTTTATCTAGTATAGTGGAAGGATAGTGTAAGTGGAAGTGTTAACCGATAGAAAGCGGTCTCCACCATCTATGACTTATTTAGAAGGTGACCACTCCAGAGGAGAATGAAGCATCGATCAGCCTAAAGTCCCTAAGGGCCGAAGTCACTTATAATCGTTGATCATGCAGGAGGGTACGTGTCAATAGATCATTGACTCTGAGAGAAACTACTCTGGGAAAACGTGAAGGAGAAAGGTTTGAAATTGTTGAAGGCCGAAGTCCCGAAGTGAACAAGGACACGTGGTAGGAATCTGTGGACTCCGACTAAAATCATTCTGGGAGAGCGTGAAGGTTGAGAATTGAGATCACCGAAGCTCGGAGTAGCGAAGGAGATCTCAATCGTTGAATCGAGTAAGGGGCCACAGAACCATTGATCTGGTTGAAAGGTCAAATTCCTGAAGTAGAGGTTGAGCCATCAATTAAGAAGGACATGTGTCCATAGATCATTGACTCTAGAAGATTGGCGTACGGAGGAGAGAAGGGTTTGATATTTGAAACTCCCAGAGCCCAGATCACGAAATAGATCACAGTCGTTGATTTAAGAAGGTTATATTTGATCTGTTAGTTTAGGAGAACCATCAAGATCATGAGATCGATGGTCCTGTCACATTGTGGGGATCAAAGGTGTGTGAACTTTAAAAAGTTAAGGGTGGGCCGCAATTGAAACCACGGTTTTGGAGAAAGGGTACGTGGCAGTTGGAGGTGGATTGCGGGGAGAAAATAATTTGATCCCAAACCACTCTTGGGCATGCCATCAATCATTCACTTACGCAAGGACATAGCCTGAAGTCACATGTGAAAGGGGGCTAATGAGAAAAGAGCTTGCGCCTTCAATCACGTGGTCACATGAGACCATCGCCCAAGGTCACATCAACAGAAGATAGGGTAAGGAGATAGCGTTTCTAGGCTCCACATCAAAGGTTACGCATTGAAAATTTAAAAAGGCCTCTGCATGAATAATCCAACGACGTTGATCAAACAGAATCTAATCGAAGGGTTGTTGTCTCATCTCATGATTTCTTGATCAATTATGATCCAGTTACACTAACTGAATTATTGCTCCTAAGCGGTTGAATCATTGTTCCTGAGCGTTGGAATCATGATTCCTGAGTGTTTTTTATATTCCCTACTTGAGCGTTGGAGATGCAGAGTGTAATGGATGATGAGAGTAGGAATAAAAGAAAAATGTTGTGACAAAGAGAGGTTGTTGTTTCTTGGTAAAATAAGTTGAACTGTATGTTATCAAGAAGACAGTAGGAACAGAGCGTGAAATATGCAGAGATGACAAACATAAGTTGCACGAAGCAGAAATGGTGAAATGAGTAGACTGTACGAGAACTTAAGAGAATGAGAAGAACAAAGGAAGGGCAGATGGAAAGAGACAACAAGTGGAGCCAAGCATGAATAGACAGAAGCAGAGAAGAATTGCAGAATAGAGAAGAAGTGGTAATCTTTGATATGTTTGTATTGTTGTAAAGTATTATTCAAGCAAAGTTTTAGAAACCAGGGTGGTAGGGTGGTGCTAGGGAGGAATGTTTTCCTCAGAGTTTCAAGTGAGTTCTTGAACATAGGGAGTTGTAGCTTCCATCTGGTTGTAGCCAGAAAAAACAGGGTGGTAGGGTGGTGCAAGGGAGAACCATTGTTCTCTATTATACAAGTTGGTTCCTGTGTGACTGGAAGTTGGTGCTTCCATCCAGTTTGTGCTAGAACACTCAGGGAGTTGGTGCTTCCTTCTAGCGGGTGTTAGAGAAACTAGAGAGTTGGTGCTCTCAACAAGTTGTATCTTGTAAAACAGAGGTGGTAGCCTCACATTGAGTTGGTTCTCAAATATAGATGATGTACATAACATAAAAATACTGCCTATCATTCGAAGAATAAGAAGAGGTTTTCTCCCTTTATGGGTTTCCTCATGAATATTTGTCTTTGTGTATATCATATGTGTGATTGATATTTATTATTTCTGTTGTTCATGACTTTCATAATATTGATGATCACTTGGAGAACATTATTAGTATTTCAATAGGCATAAAATTGTTTAAGCACAGTAACAAATGATTCACCCCCCCCCTCCCTCTCAGTTGTCTTAGTATTTCCAACAGACTGAGTGTGGCTTGCTTCCATAATTTGTTCTTTATTGATCTTTGTTTTTTCCATCACATTTTCGGGAATTGACTTAGAAGTTGGACTAGAGAAGTAGGTTGTCAGGCCTATGGTTTGAAGAGGCGGGTTGTCAAGCCCATGGACTGAAGAAGCATGTTGTCAATCCTGCAAACAACTCTCTCCAGGTGAGAGAGGTTGTTGGGGAAGTGATTTCCCAGAGGGAGCCCAACTATAGCTATAGTGCTCAGATAATTGATGTCCAGCCTGTTGCTGAAGCCTTGGAAGAGAAGTGGGTCAGCCAAAGGACTATTGAGAAGAGAAGGGCACACTTCCTTGGGTGGGAGAAGCATGTGGGAAATGAGAGGTTGTAGGATGTTAGTATGAGCTAGCCCTGGGATTTAATCCTTCCTGTTTCCCTTTCCAAGCCTAGGAATCCCTTGTCCGGTGGAGTTTAGTCCTAGCTTGGGGGTGACCCACTGTTGAGCGTGATGAGCATCGGGGTCTAAGGCTGGGAGGTTCGTGGAAGTTCTGCACGTAGTTGGTGGTCATCTATTGAAATATACGTACCAAATATTTGTTGATTGTATGTTGTGTAACTGTATATGTGTTATAATTGATGAGTAATGCATGGGTATATCGTATATGTTGTATGTGTAGGCTTGTTGTTATTTCCGCATTAATCTTTCCGCATTAATCTATGTATAGTTAGGATATGTCATCTGTATGCATATAGTGTCAGAATGTTTTAATGATTATTTCCGCATGAATAAGTGGCATGAACAGAATGTTGTAACTGTTAATTTTATTTACATATGCATGCATATAAATTTACAAAATGGTATCAGAGCATAAAGGTTATTCGGTGGCATGGTCGGGCCTGTTGGTTAAGGCCGGGGATGTCACAAAATGCTATCAGAGCTAAGGGAGACATCTAGGAAGTGACGTTGCCCTACCTGTTGGTGGCTAGGGACTTTACATGTACCTTCATGCTACGAACGCATGTACCTTTATCTCTATTAGGAATTTGGTTATCTCTGGAGCTAGATTGAAGAGGCGGGTTATTAGGCCCATAGGACAAGGAAGAAGCGGTTTTTCAGGCCTGTAGGATACTGAAGAAGCGGGTTGGAAATCATGTGAGCATTATATCCAAGTGAGAGAACTGGTAGGAATTGATTTCCCAAGCTGCCAAACTGCAACTACAGGGCTCTGAGACTTCCTATCTGGTATGTTGTTCAACCCCGAAAGGGAAGTGGGGCAAACGAAGCACTGTTGAGAAGAGAAGGGGCACCTTCCTGGGGTTGGACAGGCATGTGGGGAATGAGGGACTGGAGGATGTTAGTTTGAGTTGGCACCCGTGTCTTAGTTGTATACTATCAAAGAGACCTTATCCTGGTTAGAAATCCTTTACCCATGTGGAATTAGCCCCAGCTCGGCGGTGACCCACTGCTAAGATTTTATGAGCGGTGTGGTCTAAGGTTGGGAGGAACGTGGAAGGTCTGCATGCAATTGGTGTTTATTTCATGATATAAGTGTCTTTCATGTGCTTATTTTATTCACTATGTGTATAATTATGTGTCTTTTGCTATGAAATCTATGTGATAATGGTGTTTATAAATTATTATTGTTATTCCACTCAACTATGTTCATATGCATAACCTTTTAGTCATTTAATTGTGTGTTAACTCGAGTGCTACGTTAATATTTATGCATTTGTTTTCATGGATTTTCCTGTGTATGTTGCATGCATATTTTTTGTTATTATTTTGTATGAATTTGTGCATTTGCAGAGTATTTCTATAATTTAAATTAGTATCAGATTTCAAAAGTTTAAGTGGCATAGCCCAACAGGTGGCTGGGAATTCTACAATGTGGTATCAGATAAATTTGGTTGACTTGTTGGTAATGGGGACATTGCAAAGTGGTATCAGAGTTATAAAAAAAAAGGAGATTTTTGTGTGGCGTGGACCATCCTGGGTGGCTGGGAACGTTATAGGAACTAGATCCAACCAATGGACTTTCAATCCCCTATAAAATTCTGACTGGATTAGTTGCTCCATGAATAGCTTTCACGTGGTAAGGTACTACAAAGAAAAATGAGTATTCCCTCCAAGGGTACACAAGTTAAATGTATCATTCCAAGTAAGCCACATTTAATAAAAGAGCCACCCAAACATGTGCATTAAATCCCCCCTTTTCAAACTAAAAAAATTCTCAAAGACCTTATAAAATTTCGCAAATTTAAGTATTAGAGGGTTGTCATGGTGCCCTATTGGGTAGGCCAATTCCCAAGTCAAGGAATGTTTCCCAAGAAGTCCCTCTCTAGGCCATGTAGTGAATATGAGGTGGATGGGTGTAGGAATTTTGGGCATGGGGTCAGTGACATATCAAGGGCTCATATTGTCTCATCTATGGGTGCCTTTAAGGAGGGTGTGTTGTGTCCTTCGTTTGTAATTCAAAAAATTTCCAATCCCTTTATTTTCCTTTCATTTTTTATGGTCTGAACATTGATTGTTATGTGCAATGGAAAGTAAAGAGAACTACAATGCCACTTGAAGTTAAAAACACATTGAGTTCCATATGCATTGTAAATTGAGAGGCACTGCAAATACATTCCCCCATCAAGCAGTGCATTTATTAATTATTTTATTTTTTAAAATGTCCTTCATTTTTATGGAGAAGCATTTCATTTCTCTCAGGACCTTATGGAGAGAGTCTAGAAGGATATATTTACGACTTTTGACTTTTTCCATCTACAACACCTTTGGGTCTTTAGCCCCTTCTTCCCATGAAATGAGGTACAAGCCCTTCTTGGAGTCAATGAACCCAAAAACCGAAAATATGAGGAAACGGAGGGGAAAAGGTGTGAAAATTGGTAAATATGTGTGGTAATGGTATGATGACCCTTTAAGGAGACCCCCCAATAGAAAACCTTTCCCCAAGGGTGACCCACTTACCAAGAAACCATGTCAAACGCCAAGGTGAAATAATCCAAAAGGTATAATTTCCAATCAAACGTTCGATAATCAAGAAAGGACCCTTTGCAACATGCTCAAGTGCTTCAATTATTAAAGTGACAATTACCATGAGACTAGACTTGTTACCTCATGACGCAAGATCTATTGTCCTTCCTGGGCCATGCTGGTGTGGCGGACATTGTTATGTTGTTGACGATTAATGGTGATGTGTGGTGGAGAGGAGGGGATTTGTCTGATCAAAGTGGCCTATGTCTGCTCATCTAGCTCTCGAGACTCCATGTCTTCTACCTAGAATCCTTGAGACATCATCTCATTAGTTACCAAAACAGAGTCTTTTGTTATTATTTTGTATGAATTTGTGGATTTGCAGAGTATTTTATAATTTAAATTAGTATCAGATTTCAAAATTTTAAGTGGCATAGCCCAACAGGTGGCTGGGAATTCTACAATGTGGTATCAGATAAATTTGGTTGACATGTTGGTAATGGGGACATTGCAAAGTGGTATCAAAGTTATAAAAAAAAAGGATATTTTTGTGTGGCGTGGACCCTCCTGGGTGGCTGGGAACGTTATAGGAACTAGATCCAACCAATGGACTTTCAATCCCCTATGAAATTCTAACTAGCTTAGTTTCTCCATGAATAGCTTTCACGAGGAAAGGTACTACAAAGAAAAATGAGTATTCCCTCCAAGGGTACACATGTTAAATGTATCATTCTAGGTAAGCCACATTTAATAAAAGAGCCACCCAAACATGTGCATTAAATCTCCCCTTTTCAAACTAAAAAAATTCTCAAAGACCTTATAAAATTTCCCAAATTTAAGTATTAGAGGGTTGTCATGGTGCCATATTGGGTAGGCCAATTCCCAAGTCAAGGAATGTTTCCCAAGAAGTCCCTCTCTAGGCCATGTAGTGAATATGAGGTGGATGGGTGTAGGAATTTTGGGCATGGGGTCAGTGACATATCAAGGGCTCATATTGTCTCATATATGGGTGCCTTTAAGGAGGGTGTGTTGTGTCCTTCGTTTGTAATTCAAAAATTTTCCAATCCCTTTATTTTCCTTTTATTTTTTATGGTTTGAACATTGATTGCTATGTGCAATGGAAAGTAAAGAGAACTACAATGCCACTTGAAGTTAGAAACACATTGAGTTCCATATGAATTGTAAATTGAGAGACACTACAAATACATTCCCCCATCAAGTAGTGCATTTATTAATTATTTTATTTTTTAAAAGGTCCTTCATTTTTATGGAGAAGCATTTCATTTCTCTCAGGACCTTATGGAGAGAATCTAGAAGGATATATTTACGACTTTTGACTTTTTCCATCTACAAGACCTTTGGGCCTTTAGCCCCTTCTTCCCATGAAATGAGGTACAAGCCCTTCTTGGAGTCAATGAACCCAAAAACCGAAAATATGAGGAAACGGAGGGGAAAATGTGTGAAAATTGATAAATATGTGTGGGAATGGTACGGTGGCCCTTTAAGGAGACCCCCCAGTAGAAAACCTTTCCCCAAGGGTGACCCACTTACCAAGAAACCATGTCAAACACCAAGGTGAAATAATCCAAAAGGTATAATTTCCAATCAAATGTTCTATAATCAAGAAAGGACCCTTTGCAACATGCTCAAGTGCTTTAATTATTAAAGTGACACTTACTATGAGACTAGACTTGTTACCTCATGATGCAAGATCTATTGTCCTTCCTGGGCCATGCTGGTGTGGCGGACGTTGTTATGTTGCTGACGATTAATGGTGATGTGTGGTGGAGAGGAGGGGCTTTGTCTGATCAAAGTGACCTATGTCTGCTCATCTAGCTCTTGGGGCTCCATGTCTTGTACCTGCAATCCTTGAGACATCATCTTCTTAGTTACCCCTAGACTGAGGGGTAACATCTAACTCCTACATGGGGACATGTGCTCTTCGTAGAGTGCATGAGAACATCAAAATATAATGATAATACATGTGCCTACACATACTCAAGAAAGGTATTAGAGCATCAAGGGGTGGCTTGCCCACCCTTTATTCATATAAGAAAAGCTTCAAAATTTCTTAAATTGAAAATTGTTCTTTAAAAAGAAAACTTTTCATTTTTCAAAAAATTCTAACTAACATGCCAATATGATTTGAGCAAATGCATCACAACAACTATGCATAAATGAAAGAGAAACGACATGAAAAACAAATCATGAAAGCAAATGAAACTACACTATAATAAAATGAACACACAAATGCAATGTAGGAAAGCAAATGAACTACCTAATTACTTTGGACCCAAGGCCTGTGGAGATCATGTCTCATCGAATCTCATGTGAAATTGTACAACTAGTGCAAGCACCTACTCAACATCTCACCCAAGTACTTCCCCATGTGCTTAATTATAAAAAAATATCAAGGACAAGCTAAGAACATAATAATCATGAATATGAATGACCATATAATCAATCATAAAAATCAACTCATGGAGGCATGTGGGAAGGAGAAAATCATGTTGGAAAGGGTAGCCACAAGCTTCATCAATCCATCTCAAAATAGGAATTCCACATATAGATGACTACTCATCTTCTTCCTCACTCATGTTAGTCCCTAAAGTTTCTCTTGACTGTGAGAGGGAAAGCTAGGGCATCATCGATTTATTGCAAAGTGTTTAGAAGGTTTTTATAATTTGGTTTTTTGGATAAGGTTTATGAAAATTGGCTCAAGGTTATAACATAACATGAAAATCAAGATCAGAACATAGTATATCCCATTGACTGACTAAAAGGAAGTCACATAGATGGATTAAACCAATAAGAAAAAGAGAGGATGAAGCCTTCAATTGTCAACTTCGCATAAATTCTTGTTTCAGAATATCATAAAGAAACAAGAACATCATCTTGAAATCAAAACTTGAAAATAATTCCCACAGTAAATTATTTATTGTATTAATTATCAATCAAGAAACAAATGCATTGCAGTCTGAATAATGAATTCAAGCATGAAGAAAGAAAAGTAGAGTAGAAAAGAGTGTCTAACCATCCATATGCCTTTGCTATTAAGTGTCAAATAGAACATAAATGCCTTTACAAGGAGTTTCACAAAACAAGTCCTCTGGATCTCCAATTTTTTGACCAGAATAGAGTCTTTCGTCTGTCTACTTAAACTATCCAGAACACTTCAGATCCTAACTTCTAGTATGCTATTAATGACTAGATCTAATTAGCATCTATCTATTAGGGAGGTTAGCTCGAAAAGAGAATTTACATTCCAAAAATAGATACAGCTCAACAACTTAATATCAAATGATTATTTCATAATACATTCGATCCTACAAAAAGGGATTGTTTTGATCTAGTCATGCATTTTGAAATATTTTCTTTTCACAAGACAAAATAAGTAGATTTTCCCTTGCTCACTACTAAACATCAAAATTTGAGAATGTGTCAAAATCTCCATGAAGCTTTAAGGTATGATAACAGTAGTGGCCTTGGCAGTCTTATGTTTGAGCTTTGTGGTGAGCATAATGTTATGCCAATAGAGT
>JASDQU010195216.1:0-19761 GCA_032191745.1 Picea mariana | reverse complement strand
TTTTTTTTAGTGTCTGGTATATTGGTGTGTTTGGTTGATGGATTTCTGATGTATGTACATATGCTTTTCTTTTGCTTTATATGATGTTTAGGTAGATGAAATGTGGAAAACAATGAATGATTTAATGTGACAAATGCCAATCTAGAATATCATTAGCAACACGGTCTGCACCTTGGTTTTAATTTCTCAAAATGTGTGTGAATGTAATGGACTCAAAATTTTGCCATAGAAGTCTAACATGTAGGTAATTTCTAAAGAGGAAAGGATCATGTAAATTATATACATTATTTAGCTATAGGATGATGAGATGAGAATCCAAGAACATGTTGAGGTGACAAATGAGGAGATGAATAGTATTGGCCAAAATACTAATCACAACAACATATTATGCTTGGTTGTTGGTATTTGGTCCTAAGCATCTACCACTTGTTTGAAGTAGTGTATGCGAATATGTGTAAATGGACCAAGCCTCTGAAGAGAATTTTCGAGTCCATCAACTAGAATCATTGAAATAGGCTATGTGGAATACTAGTGAATGGTTCATTTGATGAAGCAAGCAGGAAAAAATATTAGAAAATAGGATGAAGAGGTGGATGTAGAAGAAGAGACAAAACACAACTAGCTATACAAAAAGTGACATAGATATGTACATGGGAGAGACCTGTACAAAGAGTGTGGCTAGGAATAAGTCACCCTCACTAAATGAATGAAGGTTAACATAGTGTTCGAAGGTAGATTTGGAGTGCTTTTTGGTAGCCTTGTTGTTTTGCAAGGAGGACCGTCAATCTTCATCAAGAGTTTCTAAGGCTATGAGTCGTTACTCAAGAATGGTGGTGTTGGGAAGTAGTTTGACTTCCATATGCAACATGGGCATTTCACACTCAATCGGTAATTCCAACTCGATGCCATGGACGAGGTGAAAGGGGGTGAATCCAGTGGAAGACCAATGTACGATATTCCCTTAAGGAGGAGAATATCATGTGGTGCCAATTGGTTTTGTGTATGTTCATAATTTGCTGCAACATCATTTTGAGAAAGTTATTGATGACTTCTACATAACCATTGGACTGGGGGTAGTAAGTTGAAACAAACTCATGGGAGAATCCTAAATGGGAGGATAACTCTGCGAAGACTTTGTTTTCAAAATGTTTTCCATGGTCGGAGACTAACTGTAGGGGGATGCCAAAGCGGTGTTGGCAGCCCAACAATCATCTCATGTTTTCGTTATTTTTATGAATAACTTAATTTACAACATGAGATTTTTAAAATTCATTGTTTGGCATGTATATATGATCTTCTTTATTGTTATCATTTATAGATTGTTGTTTGTATGGTTTACATTAATTTTGAGAGTGGTTTTGATGTTGTATTCTTTCCTTTTGTCTGGTTTGAATTTCATGACTTCCAACATGAAATTCAAATGCCATTTCATTTTGTTTTCTACAAAGTTTTTATGCCAATGGACGAACTTCATGATTTGGGAATTTGTCACTACGTATTATTGAATTTGTTTGTTGTATACCATTGTTTCTTGTGAACTTTAAGAATGGCTTGGATGAGTTGTGTTTCTAGAATTTTTTATCTCTCATGTCTTGTGTTTCTAGAAGGTTTCATGATTGATTAAAAGCAAGCTACAAAATTTGGCTATTTGAAACTCTTTTTGTTCCAAGACTGGTTTGAAATGATCTACATGACCTTTTATCACAAGCTTTGAATGATATCAAAAGGATCTAGTTATTATAACACATAATGTTTGAAATTTTATTATTAATGACACCCTACATAACGCATTTTGTATAACAAAGTTGGGTCATCAATAATTATCAAATGACACGAGGGTTGGATGATGCTAACGCCTCCATAAGTCTGTAATGATCTCACTTAATCTTGTAAGACCAAGTATAGAAGCACCTTATCTCAACCTTTATTCTGATACTTGAATTATCATATGTTCGAATTGGTTGAAACTCAATGTAGTATTCTTATGGAAAAAAAACATGTTATATATGGGGTTAAAAATTTTGAACCGTGAACAATGCATTTTGAGCCAACGCACTATAAACATCATCGACACTTTGTTGATATGGTTACCATTGCACATGTCACTCTCATTTAAGATTGGGATCATATTGAAACATGCATGATTTAGACACCAATGACACTCACAACCATTATTAAAATAGTTAAATGATTGATGCGTTGGGATTTGTGATCAATAGATATCTAAATGGTGATGCAAATCTTGACTACGATTCTATGGCTATCCTCTTAATAGTTAGTGGTTAATTAATTCTATTTTCATTGATTATTTTTCAGGGGTAAGGTGTCTTTGTTTGACCCAGTGATAAGCTCGAGGATATTCAGGTGCCCTACGAAATGAAGTGAAGCATGTGTTTTTTTTTATGATTTCAAATTAGAGATGCAACTAGATCATGAACTATTTGTCTATTCTCGCATCAAAGAAAGAACAGAAAATAAAAGGTTTGGGGATTCCCATCATTCCACAGGGAGCGGTTTTTGAATGCCATTTACAATCAAACAAAGAGGAATTTTGGGAACCCGTTGAAAACCACCTGGGAAAAAGGTCTATATACCTAAACCTAGAAGAGTTTCTCCAGAAACGACATATTCTAGGATCTGCAAGTGAATCTTCAAGGCTGATATTTCAAGATTTTGTCCATAATAGACTAGAGAGGTAATTTTGTGGGGCACATTACGAGAAAACGGTGAAGAATTTGGAGAAACCGCCAAAAACCCATTTTGTAGAATGGGTTGCTTTAGCTTACTTGCAAGCAAATTCCAGAAATGGCGAGTGGTTTAGCAGGTACGGGTTGTTCCTTGAAGTGAAATTTTCCTGATTTTGCCTAAATTCGTCAAAGAAGTTTCCAACTCATAAACCAAGGATTAATATGGAGGAAGCAAATGTTGATCTAATTCAGTTATGTGTCATAGAACCAGTTTTGAACAATTTTTTTTTTATATCTGTTAAATAGTATTAGGACAAGATCATTACAAACAAACTCATGTTATTTTATGTTGAATTGTCCTGTTGTCAAACAAACTTGAATATACTATTAAAACCGATATTATTTTGTGAGATCTGACCCTATCTTAAGATATGGGATCGATACTCTTTGTTGGGATTTAAATGGGATGGTTGGAACTGTGAAAAAGGATCTTTGCTTGGAACAAATTATGGACATGTAATCTTCAGAATTGAATGGACAAACGGTTTGCATTTAGGCTTTAGACCAATGTGACACTGTTCCATTTATGTTTAGCCTCTTATATTATGAGATATTGATATGTTATAAATATTTAGTCTCATTAGCATACAATGTTTCATTTTATTCATGTGCTTTAAATTTTGTCTATTGTTGTTTCATATATATTATATCTATGATTGTTATTTCAACTTTAATATCACGGTTTATGCTTGATGTTCAAATGATGTATCAAATGAATGCTTTACATTAAAATTTATTTTATTGTAATCATTCATCATTATAAGATCATTGTATCTGCATGTTTAGTACTCTGTTCTTATATCCTAGCTGTCAATAAACACCTTGAGTTTATTCAAGAGATGTTAGTACAAGTCTGTTGCAAATTTATCTCACAAACAAGATAGTTGGAGGTTTGGATCGCACAGAGACATAGACACTGTATGAGATTAATTTCAAGTTAGTTTTTTTCGCATTTAATTTATGTCATTAGTCTATTTTATTAGTGAGACAAGACAGTTTAAATTGACTGTGACCATTACTATATCCTTGTTTCAAATCATGTTTTATTATTATATTTTTTAAGTTCTTAGATCTTAGATTATAAAACAGAAAATATTAAAATATGTGCTTTCTTTATCTATTTTCGAAAACAATTACCAAACATTGATTTCGCAAGGCATTCACCAAAAACTTGTAATTTGTAAATACTATGTTTATAATCACATGTTTATGTTTCTGGAAACACTTGTAAATAATTAGATTAAAGTATATAGTATTATAGTTTTAGCTTTAGAGTAGTTTATTTATTTTCTTTGTTTTAGGACCCTAGTTGGCTAATGGAGCCATTAAACCCGTCAAAATAGATTACACCAAACAGATTGGGTTAATTAGACAACCCAGGTCCAGATCTATTCTCCCAATTGACAGTGTGTCACTTACACCCGTCAACAAGCGGGAAATTACATGATTAAAAAAGAAGTTGGCAACAATGTATGCCATATTATTGAAGGTAAGGCATGGTCCCATTTGGTGAAATATTTGACTTCCACTACAATGTATGTGTGGCCATTGTTAGAGGGAGGGCTGCATGTCATGAAGTTAATGCCCCATTTTCAAATGGAACCAGATGAAATGACTGGGTGTAAAGGTTTCAGTGGGGGACGTGATTTATGCATATATATTTGGCACGTAGAACATCTTTTGACTGCATGAATATAGTCATGAAAGAGTGTGGGAAACAAGTACCCAACCTTGACGACTTTCTAAGAAGTGGAAATACTAGAGAGGTGTCCTCCACAAGAGCCATTGTGGCAATTATTTAGGACCCCCTTTTCCTCATTAAGGGCCAGATAGCGACGAAGGATGGTATCCACTCCTCATTTATATAATACATCATTGAGGAGGATGTAACATGGAGCTTGGTAGCGGATACAACAACAATCATCTTGAGATAGATGTGGACTGAATTTTTGAGTACGTATGTAGATGAAGATGTCACCATACCATGGGTCATCTAAGGAGATGATGAATATATGTTCATCAGGTAAATTCTCATTAACTGGAGGGTGATAGGTGGAAGAAGGTAGATCGGTGATGAACTCTACAAGGGTGAGTGCTTTCTTTCTTTTGGAAATGGTGAACTCTAATTCGTACTATTGCAAAATGACAATCCACCAGGAAAATTTCGCATTGATCTGATGTCGCTGAGTAATTATTGCATGGGGTTTGAGTTTGCAACGACTTTGGTGGTTCATAGAAAAATATAATGGCACACTTTTTGGACTAGAAAGACCACTGCTAGAGAATTTTTTTCCTCATGGTTGTACTTAAGAGGTGGCCCTTAAAGGTTTTTACTTATGTAGTAAATGGCATGTTTTCTCTTGTCTTCACCTTGCTAGATGAGGACTCCTACAACTGAGACCTCAAAGGTGGAATGGTACAAGATGTAGTCTTTGTCAAAGTTAGGAGGACTGATCAAAGGGGATTGAGACAAATTTGATTTTAATGCCTCAAAATATTTCTAAGAGTGTTTGTCCCATTGAAATGAGATGTCTTGGTGTAAGAGGAATAAAACTCCATGACCACAAGTTGTGTAATTAGGAACAAAGTGACACAAGAAATTAGCTTTTACTTGAAGTATTTGCATCTTGTGCAAGTTTTTGGGAGGAAGGATGGAACTAATATCCTAGAATTTGAGGGGGTCCACAATGATGCCTTTCTACAATAATATGAACTTGAGTAATCTCCCAACAATGAAACAAAAAATGCACTTAAGGGGATTGAGATGAATTTTGTATTAACGACATCTTTGGAAGATCATGTGTAGATCCATGAGGTGTTGGGGACGTTTCTTGGAGTGAGGTGTGAGATCATATAAGTATGGAAGAATAAGGTGGGATAGGTCATGGAAGACATACGTCATGGCCCACTGAAAAGGGGCTCCATCACTTTTGAGCCTAAAGGGTATGATGCAATATGAAAAATTTCCCCAAGGGGTAATGAAGTTTGTCTTATATCGATTAGCATGGTGGATTTGAATATGATTGTATTTGGAAAACCCATCCATAAAGGACAAGGCTTCATGGTCGGTGCAAGGATATATGACTTGATCAATGAAAGAAGTGGGAAAGTTGTCTTTGGTACATGCTTCTTTAAGGTCTTGAAAGTCAGTGTAGAATTGTATGGTGCCCTAGTTTTTGTTAATGGTAACAATTTTGGAGATCCAGGAGGTGTACACAATGGGGTATATGAACCCAACAATACGTAACTTGTCAATTTTGTCTTTGATAGTTGAGGCTTTGGAAGGATGTAGAGGTCGTTGTTTTTGGTGAACGAGTGCAATATCGGGCCATGTATCGATTTAGTGTTCAACAATGGTAGGGTATAGTCCAAGAATTTCAGTGTATAACTAGGAAAAAATTTCACGATGTTCCTAAAAGAGTTTTTTATAAATAAGTACCTCTTTAATGGAACATGTGACACCAAGGGTGATTTCCTCTATGATGTTAGCTTTGATCAAGATATCCACTTTTATAGTGGGATAAATGTTGGCCATGTTTCATTCTTCAAAAGCATTAGGGGAAGGAATTGGGTTTTTGAACCAATCAGTATGCCCAAAGGGAATGAAGTCTTTAGTTTCCACCATACAAATTGTGGTATTGTTAGTGGGAAGGAAAGTATCTGATGGGAGGAAAAATAAATGATGGTGTATATCATCCCATGGGTAGTTTGGTGTCATCATAGCTTCGAGGATGTGTTCATTAGAATGGAAGATGATATCCTATAAGGGATTCTTTGTGTCAGGACCAATGGAGTATGGTGAAATATGTGTAGATGTGGTGGAAGGATCAGACATTGTTGAGAGAATGCAAGAAACATGTGCTTGTGTGATAGAGAGATGATCCTCAACAGTGATGATTGGTTGTACCATAGAAAATGGTTCTTCATGGGAAGAAAGGTAAGAGATATGCATCGTGTGCATATCAGGGTCCCTATGAGGAGGAAGGATCACAAGTTGATGGTTGACTGGTGAATTAGGTGAGGCTGAAGGAGAGGTCTTCGTTGATGATGATATTGAAAATCCTGGGGGAGAGAGAGGTATGACATCTTGCTCTAAAATGGGTGGGTGTGGTATGTCATGGGGTTGGCATGCCCTATAATTGTTGAGGATGGTCATTTGATGGGTATGATTTGCATTGATCAATGGACATTGATATGTGAAATGCTCCATCTGATCAAAGAGTATGTAAGGGAAAGTCCAATATTTAATGGTCATGGTGGATACATAGCATGTGTTAGGAGAATCGACCTATTTTAGTATGGTTGGCGGTGGCACTTTTGGAGTAGGTTCAGGAAAAGAGGTTTGTTGAACTGTAGCCAAGGTTTCAAGGAATCAGGGGAGATCAAGATAGTGGTTAATGTAATGGTCATATTGTGAGAATATTGTGCATGCAAAGTTTGTACACAAGGTTTTGTTGTGTGTGGAAGTTGATTCTACAGAAGGTATGGTGGGTAGGCATGTTCGAGTTGGAAGTAACGATGCTTCCTCAGGGAATGGGATAACATTTCCAAGCTCTAGAAGAGTGAGAAACAAGTGAGTGGGATGACCCGATGCTCCAAAAATTGCACATGGTGGTTGTAATCAAGTGGTGGGTGGAGTGTTTCCCCAAACTTTCTTCTTCTTATCCCCAGTAGTGGAATCTAGTTCCCGCACTATTGGAGGTACATGATATTGAACCATAATCTGTGTGGGGAACCATGTTGGTTGGGTAGGAATATATGGGGTCGATAATAGGATATTGAAACCATTGTAGGTGGGTCAAGATACCAGACATGGATTGTGATAGAAAGCATAAGGGTTGAGGATACCTGATATGTCATTACTCCTGGTGGGGGGTAAAAGGATGGTATCTGATTAAGGGTCAGAGGGAGAGCATTTCACTCTAGTGGGGTGGAATTCATGGTGGGAGCCAAGGGAGTAGACTCGATAGTGGGTATCTTAGGGACATGATGAGAGGTAGGGATGGCAAAGATGAAATAATCATTTGGTTTTGTCATAACAAAAGTGATGACACATACATGAGATGAATCAAATCGTGACAAAAGGGGTGGATCATCCTAATAAGTTCCCAAGAGTGATGGATCCTAAAAAATGCATCGGCCTATCTCTACTACTAAAGAGACGCATAAATGTGCCCCATGAAGGGAATTGTATTTTTTGGGCCTGGGGAAGGGTGAGGTTCATAGTGTGTAAGTTGATCCATGGTGACGATCTTCCCATTATGGGGGAAAATATGGGTGCAACAAACTGATGAAGAAACCACCTTCATTTCGTACATGTAACTATGATTGAGTAGGATATTATAGTCTAAAGGGGAATCAATGACCTCAATATCGATTGATACTATTTTACCTGTGATTTCAACGTAAACATTTTGAAGTATCCCTTGGGGTTGCAATAAATGACCATTGTAAGCCCGAAGAGTGATGGTAGAAAGGGTGAGCTTTGGGGAGCCTATATGTTTCCAGACCTGTTTGGACATGATGCAAGTGGATACTCCTTCGTCTATAATACACCGATGAATAGTGATATTCCAAACTGTGAAAAGAATTTTGAAGGGAACTAATGAAGGGAGTTGGGGCTCTGAGTTGTACAAGTCAAAAGTGAAGAGTCATGAGTTATAAGGGTCGACTTCCCCTAATGTAGATAGAAAGGATTCCCATTTTGAGGGATAGTTTTGTATGACCTCTAGGATGGAATGGCCACAGGTGATTTGGCCAAGTCATCGACGAGGCTATAATTGTCGTCTGCTCTAGAATATGGGTTATAATTAGTGTGTTGTAGAGGTGCTCGTGGTACTGTGGGGATGGGTGCACTACTAGGGTGCAGAATCATCAACATGGGGACTTGTTGATACATGAGGTGCATCTGATGTGGTCAGGGTGGAGGTGGAAGGTAGTTCGTACTCACAACTCTGAGTTTGGAGAAGGATCTCCTCCTCTCATGTGACAAGAATATCGTGAGTTGTATTATTACCCATTTTTCCTTGTCTTGTGTTAGGCTACTGACCTAGATACTATGGAGGGGGATAGAGATATTATTTTGTTATTATGACTCCTTGATGAGGGAATGGGTTATGAAAGACTGCAGGTTGTGGGGGTTGAGGGATGTTTTGAGGGACCGTTAGAACACCCTATGTGATAGGGGGTTTGGGGGTTAGAGACTCCTTCATGAGTTAGCAATCGACAATATGGGGGCAGTGATGACTATAACGACCAGAATTGTTGCACAATGCAAAAGGGAAATTGGTGCGGATTTTGTTATTCCTTCCTTATCGTGGCGGAGAATTGACGATGCCAAGATTCAATTTTCAATTACCTGTGTTAGGATTTTCCCCTACTGGGGAATGTGGCTATTGAGGATTTCTCCCCTACCCCTGGTTTAGGTTGTATTTTTTTTTTCCTTTCTTCTTGTTATTTTTCTTGCGGGGTAGCAAGGTTAAGTGTATTAAGTTGTTCAAAATCTTGAACCTATTGGATGGGTGAAGGTTGGATAGAGTTAACCCCAACCTATTGTTTTCCTTATGGTGGGATCACATTAGGTGAGGGAGGAATAAGGAAAAGATAGTATGGATTTATATGTTGTGGAGGCCCATATGGGGTATATGATGTGGAAGGTCCTTCATTACAATGTGGGTTATATGAATGGTTTTGTGCATACCAAAGAATTGACATGCTTTGTTGAGGTATGGGATTCATAAAATGTAGGGTTTTGATCCCTACATTGTTTGGAGAGAGGGTGCCAAAAATGTGGGAAAGGTTGGGTAAGGTGTACCCAAAGGAGGAGGATAATATGGAATTCCTCCATAGTGATGGGTCCCATATGGAAGGGTACAGATATCATAAGAGGTGATATGTGTCATGGAACTTATGGGGCCATCTGAAATGTGGGATGTGTTGACAGGTATGAATGGCCTGCCAAGAAGATGGGGGAGAACTCCCGATGGAAAGTCCCAATTAGACCCACTCTCATTTGGGATAGCATTTTCAACTAGATTTTGGCCTAGTTACCAATCTAACTAATATGCTTTCTAAATATGAATCTGAGAACCGAAGGTTCTCAGATGAATTAAGATTCTAAATAATTTATTCTAAGCTAAGATGATTTTCTACAGTACTAAGATGCACTTCTATTCTACTTTAATCTATCCTGATCAGGAGAAAAGTAACCAATAATTGTAGTGAACATTTGTATTACTTGTGTAGAAATAATTCATATAAGAAAGAAACATGAAAGCTTGACGATACAACTAGTTAGACACAAATAATTGGTTCACTAATTGATTATATTGTTTATGAACTTGTAATGAAAACTATGGTAAATGTGAACACATGAATATAATATTAGAAGTAGTTCATAAAACTGATTTTCAAATATCACGTAGATAAACATGCATAAACAAAAAAATCCGATTAATACACATTAACACCACAATCTTCAAAAAGTATTTCCGATTCCAATTAACTTGCAGTAATAGTATGTCTCGTTAGCTCTGGAAAAAAAAATCCATGTTCCTTTTACATTCATATGATTTATAGAGAACGGGTAGAAAATTTCCACAGTCCTCTAATTTCCATACGGCTGGGGTCCTGAAGCGATGCTTCAGTTAAAAAACTTAAGTTACAATGGGATCATCATGTGATCCTTGGTGGTTTGGATTTTGCATTTATGAAGGCCTTCCAAGGCTCGAATTCATCGATTATACAATCCACCCGATGTAGCTAATTTCTTTCAAGGTTTTTCTCGCCATTGCAGATGAGCATGATGATTTCCATATTCAAACTTTTCTCGACACTTTTCATGTAATCTTGAGTTAGTGAGATCAAGACAACAGGTTTTATTAATATTTCTTTTATAACCTCTATGTTGATTTCATTGATTGCCTTAATGGATTTCATACTGAGGTTCCTTTTGTTCTCAACATCTTCGACCATTGATTGGGTCGATAATGCATTTTCAATATCCTTCAGAGGATCCATTATGAACTGTGAGAGTAGGCCATCTGCACGATTCCATAGGTATTTTATCATTGTGATGACTTGTTCCTTTGTTCTTTGTATATCTGCAATAGTTTCTATCCCTCCACTCAATAGTCGGTGACCTTAGATTCTCTACTTGTCTGAGTACACAGGAAATATCTAAGGGAAGATTTGTTGGACATGTTTCCATTATGTAACCTAGTTGTACGCTTCAAGGGATTTTTTATATTTTTCATGCATTTCTTTTACATGTATGATCAATTTCTAGTGATCAGATTTTTCCTTCAATATTTTGTTTAGAGCGTAGAAGAATCTCTTCTGTGTGTTCCAAAGTTCTTCATTCTTCTCAATAGCCTATGTTTTTATAACTTCAAGAGAAATTGTCTGGTTTTTTCTTTCTTATACTACTTTCTTTAGGATATCATTGTCTTGTTGTAGTCTCCTAACTTCCTTTTAACTTCTTTCATTGAAATCTCTCATTTCAAACAGTTCTCCTTTAAGCTGCATGGATTCTTGGTCATGCGTAGCTATAAGTTTTTCCACCTCATTTAGATGAGCCCTTTGGTTAAGGGTGATTGTTTCGCTGAATTTTTCCTTCATTTCCTTTTCATGCATTTGAAGCTTTCTTTCCACCTCCTATTTGTGTATTTTTTCCATTTGTTGGGTTTCCCTCATGTATTCACTAGCCATGGTCTCTTTGATGTTTTCCAAGGTTTCCTCCAAATCAATGATCTTGGATTTTGCAGCATCTATTTCCCCTACGACCTCATGTAATGACACAATGTTCACACCAGTAAAATCACTCAATGTCGAGGTTTCTTGTAATGCATCATCCTTCAGGTCTGATCCAACTTTCCATTTGACACCCCTTTTAAGAGTTTCCTAGATTACATTGACTTTTCTTCTTTTTCTCTTTCGGGTTCTTTTGTCAATTTCTCTTGTCTTGTGGCTATAGTAGTAATTTCCCACAATGAATAATGCACCTTCAAAACCAAGTCCCTCAGAAGTGAGTGATAAACACTTTGGCATGGCGTCCAATGGGGTGCATTCCTAAATTGGGGTATTTATTAGATCGATGTCAATACCTAGGTTCACAACAGTGGTATTGGAAGTGGTTCTATCCTCTTTGGATTTTCCATCCTTAATTCTATCTTCTTCTTCCTTCTTCCTCGCCCTTTCCTATGCAACGAGGGTCATTTTTTCTGTTTTTGGTTTTCCTTGTTTGCCTGAACTACATTCTACTGAGGAAAGGTTTGTAGTTCGGGTATTTTCCAGTTCATTATGTTTCTCCTTGACTTTCTTTTTTTTCATCAGCTAGTATCTATCTTCATCCTCTTCGACTTTCCTAGATCATTATGCTTCTTTCCCCCTCTTTTTCTCTTCTTATGACTGTATTATTTCTTTATATTCAAGGAGTGGTGCTTTGAATTTCTCTAGCATCAGGGATCTATATTTTTTTTCTTGTTTCTTCATCTTCTCTTGGGCTTCTTTGGTGGTGAGCCTTTCCACCACCTCTTAAAAAATTAAAGCTTCCCTAAAGACATCTTCAACGAATCTTGATTCATGCATGATATGAGGAGCTAATGTAACAAACTTCATATGTTCATAAATAAAAATTTTAGGATCATGAAATTTGGTATCTCTGGTATAAAGACATAATTCCTTCAGAGTGTTTACCTCCTTTTCTTCTTTCTTTTTGTTCTGTAGGGAAAATGAGCCTATATGAAGGGGGAAAACAGGTCAATATGTTTTTCTATTTTATGACAGGTAAGCAGTGGATCCTTTCTCCACAGTTTGGTATCTTATTTCTCTAGACAATAGCTTATCAGAAACATACTTGGGAAGCAAGTGTGGATGCCCTGTGGCCCCAAAAATCTTCACAAAGGTCTAGTTTCTCTTCATATACTAGTCTCCAATTCCCCTTAGGGCCTTGATGGCACCTAAATAATTCCTATACAGGAAAAGGCCGAAGTTTATCTTATGTAGGGGGGTGATGAAATAATCACAGATCTTGTAAAAATGTTCTTTACAGTTTACCTCACACAATTGAAAACAATATAAATGGATGGGGCCATGATATGGGCTGAAGTCCCAATTGAAAATAGGGAATGAATTGGCTGAAAAAATGACATCTATGAGATATGATGGCATGCATAAGATAGGGTTTTCATACCGTTGGGGTCTTGAACTCGATTCACTATGATAAAATATAGAATGTTTTCCCAGTTGAAAGCATGGCCCTTCTTGACCACTAAGTAAGCCATGGGAAACCATTCCATTATGAAATGGGTGCTCATTTCCTTCCCATAGAGTCTGAAGTTCATTGTTTTTAATATTCTTTAAGGGATTTTCATGTATTGTGCAGCGGAACTCCTTTCCCTTTTTTTCACCATCATAGAATTAATCTGCCATTAATGTTTTGAAATCTTCATTCCCATCCCCAAATGCATCTAAGAACGACTTATTCAAATAAATTGTGGGCTCTAGAGTCTTTTATCTTAATTGGAAATCCTCCGCTTTGAGTGATGCAATGGGGAGACTCAAAGAATTGATTATTAGTCCTGTATCCTTCTAAAGATACGCAAAAAACCACCTGTTAGCTTTGTTTTAAAGGAAATGTTGTGGGCGAGAAACTATCATGTGAATGCCTCTTTTGAGAATGTTCCTATATTTGTGGATGTTCGAGTCGTCAAGTGGAAACCTTTCATTCTAGAACATATCCAGAATATCAACATAAATAATGTAGTGCTCCATGCCATCATGGTTTTTTTTATCGGAAATATTGAAATATTTTGGGACAGAGAAAGGAACAGGTGCATCGAAGGTGTTGATTGTTCCCTTTCTAGTCAACATCTGGGACATTCAAAAAAAAAAACCACCAGGGTTAAGACAAAAATTGAGTGATTAAGACCATGAACACAGTGATATAGATAATAGTTATTAAATAATGTGAAAGCAGTTACTCATGGACCAGAGAAATTAATAAAAAAATCAAGAGGTCGGACCTTCACTGATACAATGCATATTTTTCTTAGTGAGGATGTAGATAAGTCATAAAAATATTAAGTTTCGATAGCGTTTAAACATTTCAAAATTCCCTCCACTCTTGAGTGTAATTAATGAATAAGTGCATTACAACTTAGAATCAGTCAGAGGAGTACGTGGTGATATGAATGTAGTCGTAGGAGGTGCAAAGGTTACGACCATTAACTAAACCACCAGAAGAGTGGGGATAATGAGAGGGAAATATGTCAATAGATTGTTGTTGTCGACAATTTATAGTGGTAAGCTATGTTGAACATGATCATGAACGATCCTCAGATGAAGAAAAATCTTAGACACATCATTAAATATTAATTATAATACTTAACAATTCATAATAACTTTTAATGCTCACAAATCCAAACACTTAAAAAAATATTCTTCTAGATTATAATGATAGCACGTTAAGTAACTGTGTGGGCCAGGTAGAGGATACGCATGAGATCAATGGTCATGAAATGGTTTGGTGATTGTTCTGTTGATATCATTCATAGGATGTACTAGAGTTTTGGTCGTCAATGATTTGAAGGAACAACGTCGTTGTCGATGATGTGCAGGGAAACAACATATGTGCACTAAGAGTTTTACCGATGATGATAATTTTTTGTTGAAAAATACCAGCCAACAAAAGTGTACCATGTGTGGGAATGAAGGTGGTCCTTTTGAAATGATTGGGAGATGGGACCCATATGAGTAATCATGTTGACGTGGATACATGATCCAATCTCACCGAGCCTCTTGGATAATGACAAGGCTTTACGAAAAAAGGGTGGGTTGTCATCGGTGATGCAAGATGAACACGTGAGAAATCATTTCGACCAATTTTTTATCCTGACGACGATGTTATGATGTGTTTTTGTCGAGATTTGGAAGTGAAGGAAACATATATTGGGAATAAGGTGCGATGACGAAAAGATTAAGAATAAGAACCAGTGAACAAAAAGGGATAGGGTAAATACTGAATGAAGATGTACCAAGGGTCCATGATGATGAAATTGAAGGATATATAAAAATATTATTTGTTTTGTTTCATATGCACATATGCATGGGATTGAAGTTGTAGGTGAAAAAAACGATCAGGTGAGTAAAGAGAAGTTCCTTGTAGAAAATTTTGGTAGTATGGGCCTCCACCAAAAATGATAGTTTTGGTGGGGCTAATGTGTTCTCACAACAAATGACAATTCACGCGGGAGAATCAATTATCTCTGTCACAAAAAAAATACTAGATAATGATATTCATGTAGTAGGATTTTTCACCAATAATTAAAGCCTAGCCAATGTCATGGACCCCACAAAAACTGCTCCATAGGAAAGAAAAGGATATTGTTACAGCATCTGACGATCTTTAGGGTAATTCAATGGTGATCATTAAGGATAGGAAAAATTAATATACTTGGAGAATCTGGTAGGGGAAGAACACCACGGAGGTTGATATTTGACAATTTAAAGACCACATTAAGTTCCTCAACTCGTTTTTCCCAGCAAATCATTTTCTTCCCAAATGNACTATCACCAAACATTTTATAGTTGGCATATGAAAGATTAGTAATATTCACCAAGGTTTCTACATTTTAAAATAAATTTCCATCCTTAAAATCATCCCTATTTATCAAACCAACTTTTAATTATTTCTTGATGTTGAATTAAATTCATTTTTGCCTTTTCCCTATCTTCTTCATGTTTCAGTAGCATCTTCAACGTATCTTGCATTACAAGGCATGTTTCATCTTGGAAATATTGAGCAAGTTGTAGGGAGGGTAGAAAGGTATGGATACAAAAAGTTTTTTCCTTTCCATAGACTAGAAAGAAAGGAGAATTACCGATAGAGGATTTGGGAGTTACTCTGTCAGCCCAAGGGGCGTTCTGGAGGGATAGATTCCAATTCCTTTGATGATCATTAATGATTTTCTTTAGGATTTTGATGAGTTTCTTATTTATTAACTCATCCAACCCATTTCCCCATGGATAGTAATTTTCATAATATTTAACTTTAATGTTTCGTTCAAGAGAATATTCAGTTAACCTTAGAGAACAAAAGTACTTGGAATTATTAAAAACTAAGGTTCAGGGACTCCAAACCTAGTGATAATACGAGATTCAAGGAATGATGTTACATGGTTTTCATTGATTGTCTTCAGGGGAACTGTATCCATCCATCTAGTGAAATAATATGTGGTTGTCAAAATATATTTGTTCAGCTAAGAGGAGTTGGGGTTAATTTCTCCAATCACATCCAGACCCCATTTTTGAAATGACCATTCAATAATTATAAGTTGCAAGAGGAATGTAGATTTCTTTTCTCTCCCAATTGACTTTTGGCATTCGTGGTATTTCCTTGCATATGCATGAGAAGTTTTGAACAAAGTGGGTCAATAATAACCAACTTTGAGGATTTTGTGAGTAGTGGTGTCTCCACCATAATGTCTACCATATTTTCCTTTGTGAATTTCAAATAATACCTTTTCAACATCCCTTTTCTCAAGACATCTCAGAAAAACACCATCCTAAGTTTTTCTGCATAAAATTCCTTGGATGAGATAATACTGAGTTGATTTGAGTTTTGGGGCTCTCTTCTTCTTGGGATATAAATAATATCTGGCTAACCTGTGGGTTAAATAATATTTCATTTCATAACAACATTTGTCATATTTAACAGGAATGTAGCAAACTTATTTTTTAAAACGTTCTTGATCCTGATTCAATGCATCTTCTTGTACTTCATCGCTTGTTGATTCAGTAGCCATTTTACATAATCCTTGACCTTGGACTATTTTGGAAGGCTTAATATCTAGGTTATATTCTTGTAAGGTTGTTATCCAATTATCTCTTTTTTCTCCCAAATCCTTTTGTACCAAGAGATTCCTGACAATGAGATAGGGGACAATAACCTTTGTCTTTGATTTGAGCAATAACAATCTGAAGTGTTTTACAACTTTGAATACAACATAGGATTTATTTTCCACTTCTAGGTATTTTAATTCTTCTCCTTGCAAACCATAGCTCATAAAATCCATGGGGAATTCATCCCCATCATGGTTCTTCTATGCTAGAACAACTGCAAATTTGATGTCAGAAGAAAAGGTGTATAGAATGAAATCTTGACTGAAGTCAAGACATAGTAAAGTGGGTGCTCACTCTATGTCTACTTTGATCTTATCAAAATATTCTTTTTTTTTTAGATTCCCATTTGAATTTTGCATCCTTTTTTATCATTTCCTGCATGGGTTTTACTATTTCATCAAAGCCAAGGATGAATCTTCTCACAAAATTTATTCTCCCCAAGGACTACATAGATTTTTTTTTTATGAGGGGTAGGAATATTGGCAATAGTTTCAGTTCTTTCAGGTTAAATTCTCATGCCATGCTTAGAAACTATGAACCCTAACAATTTTCCCTCATAAACTGCAATTTTTGCTTTTTTAGGATTGAGAGAAATATTGTATCTTCTGCACCTATTGAACACTTTCCTCAAATGGGTTATATTTTCTTTTTTTATCCCTGGAGAAGATAGTGACATCATATAGATATACTACAAAACAATATATAAGCATTCCTTTGAAGGAAATGTCCATTTCTCTCTAGAAAGTTGCTCCAGTGTTGATCAAACCGAATGGAATCTTCCTGTAAGCATATGTTCCCCATTCAGTTCGAAATATAGTCTTTAGTTGATCATCATGGGAAACCATGACTTGATTATAGCCATAAAAACCATCTAAAAGGGATATCATTTCAAAACCATATACACATTGCAAAATTTTCTCCATAGGGGGAACCAGGTAGTTGTCTTTTTTTCATGCTATGTTCATGTTCCTGAAGTCAATACATAGCCTTATATCTCCATTTTTTTCTTCACTGGTACTAGGTTAGAGATCCATAGAGTATGTCTGACTAGGAATATAATCATAGCAACTAACAACTTGTTCAACTTTTCTTTGACGTGAGGCTCAAGACTGGGATGCATCTTCCTCAGCTTTTGTTGAAAATTTTTTGTTTGAGGCTTCAATGGAATAACATGTTGTATTATTTTGGTGTCATGCGTATTGAGTTATTTATATGTCCATGCAAAGATGTCTTTATATTCCTTGAGTAGTTTGATGTAAGCTTTTTTTTTTTTTTTAAGAGAACAACCCTTTCCCAAATTGATGTTTTGAGGTATAGTGCTCGTTCCAAGATTTGTCACTTCAAATTTCATTGATGAGCTATTGGTTTTTCACTTCGTTTTTTTCTTTAACTTATCTCGAAGATCATAAATCTTCTTGAGTTTGAATACATTTTTGGGGATATTATTGGTTGAACCCGATGGAATTCTTGGTTGGGATCGATCAATGGTGTCTTAATTCACCATTAGATCATGCTGACCTTAATCTATAATAGAGTCTTTGAAGGTATATTTGAGTTAAGAATCTTATAATATGTTTATCATCATCAAAGACTCTCCAACTAGTGATGTTGTCGAGAATGGAAAGCATGTACAAAATTTCAACAGAGAAAGTGTCAAGCATCGATTCATCCGAAGGTATTAATATGGATGCAATGTTTTCTATCAAATCAACATCACAATTCAGTGAATGAGGAACACAACTAATATTGAATGCAACAAAATACTTGATTAGTCCCCATACCTCTAACTGATAATGTTTCAAATGACTTGAAATACAATGGATGGTATTTCTTACCTGTCTTGTGACAATTTCATAATCACTAAATACCTTAATTTTTTCATCTTTCAAATATACTTCCTTTCTTAATCCTTGTAGTAAAGATTCATATCCGACAATAATATTGGTGCATTGGAATTCTAGCCTGCATGCAATTAATGTTTTCCTTCCTTCTAGATCTTTCAATATGCATCCAACACCTGCAACTTCTAAATATTTGGATCCATAAAAAAACAGTTTCCACATGTTAGGATCCCCTTTCTTTGTTTCAACATATGATTTCGAATTTTCAAATTTTTTTGGTTGGTGGGGTTAGTAGAGTTAGTGAGCACCTCTAATCTATTCCTAGAAATTATATTAGGTTGTACACTAGAGGAAATGTTAGTCTGGTATGCTATAGTACACATGGTATCAACAATCTAAGTGCAATGAAGGATTTCATATTGTGTGCTAGATTCATCAAAATATGATGTTTCAGATGTCTAATTCCCAAAAAATGTCTCATATGAGTAATTACCCAAGATTCTGTTGTTAAACATTACTGGATAATTTGGTTCGTTGAGGTCAGTACTACATGTTTCATATATATCTCCCTCTCAATTCTTATTTGATTCATTTTACAATTGTAGGGAAGCCATAGATGAGACCATCTAGTAGAGAAATAATCATTTAGCATAGCAAACCAATCCCGACTTAAAAGAATTCCATAATTATCAGGTATGTCTACTATAATTATATCAATAGTTTGATGAAATTTAGGATTATCAGACATCCTAATCAAAACATTTTTTAATTCCCCAATGAATTTGACTCGAGTTCTATATAATTGAATAATATGAATTCCAATTGGTTCAGGTTTGACATTGAGCTTTTCACATACTTTGAGAGGAATGACATTAGATGAAGCTCTTGAGTCTACCATACAATTATGAACATTGCTATTGAATATTTCAAAATTAACGAGGAATGGTGGGGTAGTATATTTATACCTCTATCTAGTTAGGGATGCATTCGTGGCTACCTGAATCTTATATGGAGTATTGTTTCTATAAGATATTGTCTTGGTCATTCATCTTGGCACCGGGGCAGACCCAGGGTTTAACGCTACAAGATTCACCTATTGATTAAGGTTGGTTGTCATTGATGTCAACCCTTGAAGAAAGACCCGTAGCACAAAGTTTTAGGTAATGGACCCAATAGTGTTTGATGTAAATATGACTCATTATTGTTTTTTCATGGTTGATAAGAAGTAAATATGGATGAACTCCAAAGTGGTCCCCTTATGGTGAAAGCCC
>JASDQU010195215.1:0-16662 GCA_032191745.1 Picea mariana | reverse complement strand
TGGTTTATATAACCATCATGTTTCAAAATGTTGGAAAAGATTAACCCCTTTCAGGAAAATTTATAAGCAAAGACTACGTGAAAAGAGGATGCAAAAGATTTGCACTCATTGTCAGAAGCGGGGTCATCTCATTGACCAATGTTGGACATTGCATCCAACTACTCATCCACAGCACAGGAAGCAGATGAATAAAGAGTTTGGCAAGAATGGAAGAGGATATTCCATCATCGATGTGAGTCAAGATGATTCACAAGAGGACGATGTTCAGCAGAAAAAATCACCATTGAGTTGGCTTGGTAAGAAATGGTTGGATTTCTTGAGCAAGTAAGGCTTGCATTTTTCTGTTGTAAATGCACTTTTCAGCGTTATGTGTGCATTTATGGGAAGCATGATAAGTTGCAACAGTTTATCACAACTTGCATGATGCAAGTTGCATGTGAACGCCATTCATTTTGAAGGCATTTTTGTTGTTGCATAAATTCGCCAGGAGGATGTAAAAGATGGATATGATGTTCACTTGTTGCAGCCATTTATTTTTTTCATTTCAGCTCTTATGTACCCACATGTTTTGGGTTATGTACTTATGTTTGTACTAGAAGGAGAGTTGAAGAGTCATGCACATGCATCTGTTTTTATGTATGTGTAAGCAGTGAACCTGGTGATGGTTCATCATGAGTGATTCATGATTGTTACATGATTATGTATCATGTTTGTCGACTTGTCATTGGGAAGGTCGATATGTTTCAATGAGTCTCGACTGGTGTTGATGATTTTCTGACGACTATGTTGTGTCGATCGTGTTGTTCGACTTGTGTTTAGTCGATGGTGTTTATTGACTTGAAAGTTGATTTTGAGTACACCATGATGCAAGAAAATGCCATGTGCTTTGATAAAGTACGAGATGCGACAGTTTGTTTGAAGAGCAAAAGATTTTGTTGACATCATTTTTCAGTCTTAATTTGTTTTCAGGATTGATGGTTTTCTTGTCTTGTGACAAGATGTCATAGGAAAGTTTTTGCAGCCATTGGAGAGTTGATTGTGTTGACGCCAAAGAGTTCGAAAGAGGGACTTTATTCTCAGTGGGAAGTTTGGCAGTCTTCCAAGCACAGAGAGAACAGTGGGTCAGCAACAACCAGAGAACAGTGGTTGAGGGACATAGCCAGTTGCAGTGCGAGGCATGTCAAGGTATTCAAGTGATTGTCGAAAAGAATTTTCAATTAGAATCAGTTGATATAACTTGAAAGCAGACAGATGATCATAAGCTTTTGTGGGTCCAAAAGCCTTTCAGTGGGAAGGTGTGATCAAAATCTGGACCAGGGGTCAAATTTTATCTCAAAAATCAACATTCTTGGAATTGGCTCAAAATGAACGAGAGCGTAGCCCTCGTCATCACGAACCCAACGCAATTTGTTTCGTCTCAAACGGACGTCGGGAGCGAGAGATATCGCGATCTGTTCGAATCGTCAAATAGTAAAAAAAATGGATGCTGACTGGGCAGTCCGTACAGTCCGTACAGATGATGACGTGTCAAGTCCGTACAATGATGTGGCAGGTCCATACAGATGACACATGGCAAGTCCATACAGGTGATGTGGCAGCCTCGGGTAGTGACACGTGGCAGGCAGATTTGGACATTTGGGCGTATGGATGGACCTATCCGGAGGTGACATGTGTCACCATTGGAAGGGTGACACGTGGCACGGATGAAGTCAGCATCTGACGTGGCGACCGTACAATGACATGGCAGATGATGTGGCTATATGACAGGGCTGATGTGGCAAGATGACTTGGCAGATTTCGACGAATCACATTGCGACACGTGGCAATTATTTGGTCAAATGATTGGGTGCCACGTGGCCCAATCACGGGCTGCCACGTGGCACCCCAGTATTTGTCTATTTGGTTTTGGTGTTAATCAAAATATTGCGTGGTCGACCGGATTCAAACCGGTGACCTCCCCCACTATATAGCGCCTTCACAAACCTCGGCTGACCGTTGCACCGCCACCTGTTCTTTGTTATATATGTGTATGTTAATATTTTTAAATTCATATATTTGTGTATGTGGCAGGAGGTCGGGCCGGGGCTTGGCCCCAGCCCATGGTTTTGGTTCAACGCATATGACCATAACACATATTGACGGTTGGCGCGCGAGGTTTCACATAGCTGTGGTCCTTTGCTTTCATAACATGTGACCACACAGAGTGCGTGGAAGTGGTTAAACGGTTAAGTCCTTTTTATTTTGCGCGAGGTCATATGACCATGTGCCCAGGTGCTAGGTGGTTAGGGGCTGGAGGCACCCTAACCATTCTACAGTTTGCACCGTTGGTGCGGTTTCACCCGGTGCCAGGTTTTTGCGCTTAAATAAGCGTGTGTGCCAGGTTCATTACACAAGGGTGCGTTTTGTAGATGCAGAGACAACAAACTTGAGGAAGAGAATGGTAGGAGGCCTATCTTCTTCATTATTTGGCCGATTGAAGTGCCATAAAGGCCCAGCTAGGGGTTTTTGGACGTCTTGAATCCATTGGCACTATTATCAAGGGCATTTGAAGACTTATTTTGCAGGATTTTAGCTATTGAAGTTTCAACAAGCTCCAGGGAGCTTGAAGCCCTCATTGATTGAGGACATGTTTTGGTGAGCCTATGTTTGTTTTCTGTGATTGAATAATCATTTTTGGCTAATGGTTATGCTATGAACACTTTGGGATAGGTTTCAGAGGCTGTTGAGGACTGTTACAGGTGTTTTTTCCAAAGAGAATCTCAGGGAAGCTTATGGCCACATGTAGAAGAGGTCATGCCCATATGAGCCATGATCCGTTTTCAAAGTTCTATTAGTCATTTTTGGGGTTTTTATGTGTTCTAATCTCAATGGTACAGTCTGTTTTTCCATTGGAGTTGAGAAGCATCTTGTAAAATAACTTTTGACAAATTAATCCCAGAGAGCCAAGTCCATTGATGGAGGCTCAAGGAGATGTAGCCCGGAGGGGGGTGAATTCCTTTATCATGTTGTTCTTGTTGTGAGTTTGATGGTTTATTTGCTGCAAGTTATGTTGCTATGTATTTATTGAAAGTACATATATAACCATTTAAAGGAACATATCCTCACACATAAGCATTTACAAGAAGATACATGAACATAACACATAAGTTTATCTTGCATATTTTAACACATGAAGCAAGGTCCTGTAAAGTTTATTTTTATGAAGTAGAGGGTGCTTGCATAGCATAACAAGCCAGCCTTCTATTTTCAGATCAACTTCAGATCAAGCTATAATGACTACTGGTCATTTTCTTCCAGAGCATCCTTCATTTTGGTTTTAGAGGGTGTTGAAACAGACCTTGAAATTTTTTATTCTTAAGGGTAAAAGATTTGTATTTTTGAGTCTTTGTATTTTTTCAAATTTCCTAAAACAAGAATTTCATTGCCGATAGATTCACGATGCCTTTTATTGTTTATTTTTGGACAAAAAATGGGAAAATCTAAACGAACATAAGTTTTCCAACACTATTCGAAACAATCTCTTAAACGGACAATAATTTAAAATTTAAGTTTTAATTTAAACCTAAAATCGGGATTCAGAGTTTCACGCAAACAAAAGTTTAACGCAAATTGAATTGCGAAATCCCGATCTCCTATTTCCTGATACTTTAAAAACTTAATTAAAATATAATTTACTTAAATCAGAATTAAAAGGGTTTTAAACAATTAAGTTAATCACGTCATAAATCAGGATTTGCGGTTTTGTGAGATCAAATAATCTTGTCATCGCATTTCCCGATTTCCCGATTTCTCGATACTTTTAATCCTTAAGTAAAGTTTTGAATTAATATAATCACCGCTAAGAATGATTAAGAGCTAATTAATTACATCGTGATATCGGGATTCGCGGTTTTGTGAGAAGCATGTTTCATGTCATCATGTTTCCCGATTTCCCGATCCCCGATTTTCCGATTGACGAAATCCCAAAAAGGTTTAATATTGATTAATTAAGATATTAAAAACGTTTTAATTTAAATAATACATCGCGATTTCGGCAATCGGGGTTCTTCGATGACATTTTTCCTCTACATCAAAAGTGCCGAAACTCCGATAAGAAGATTTTCAAATTTTACTAATTAATCATTCTTCTAAACAAGGTTTAAAGTTAAACTTTCTATGAATGTTCTTTAATTCGACATTGTCCGATTTGGTAAGTTTCTATTATATTTGAAAACACCGAGAAAGCCTAAGTACAAACATTAAATGCATATCTTCGGAAATATCTTTTGCATTAAGAGCCTTGACTTCATAACAGAGGTACGAATCTCAATGTTTTTATGATATATTCGAAATAAACTTTGAAACGACTGTATTATCATTTCAAAGCTAAATCCCTCTCTGTTACAGGTTTTCAAGTAAACACAGAGCTATGGCACCCAAAAAAGCGTCGAATAAAAATGAAGATCAACCAGAAGGTGATATTATCTCCGATACTACTGCATCCGGAGTACACTCTGTTAAATCATGGAATGGAATTGCCGAAAAACTGGAGGATGAGCTTAAGTATGCAGCCACTGATTCAGAAAATCACATCCGAGATATTGCCGAGTTTGAGCTTCATAAAGTTGCTGCACGTCCGAGGCTTGTCTCATATAACGATATGATCACCTGGGCTCTGGATAGAGTAGATGTCCCGACCAGAAGTATTCTAAACGAGCAAGGAGCTGTCATCGACTCATTCAGGCCTGAACATATTCAAGTAATGTATAAGTTCTCGCCCAATTATAGACACACTTTTAATTCTGAGTTTTTAGCCAAGTTTCAAAGAAAATAGTGCATTGAAGCTGGCCAAACATACCCTGACATGATAAGAGGATGGGCCAGAGATGAAAACAAGTTTAGGGCTGATTTACATGGAATTTATGCCAGAGCTTCCTTAAACGAATATATGGTTTATGTAGCAATGATGTTATGTAGACTTTTCGGGAGAAAGGATCCTTGTCACTTTAATGCAGACTGGACACCTTTCTTAGAGGAAGTTTCAGAGGGACGCAATTTTAATTGGCACAAAATTCTGTCAGATAACCTCACATCAGAGGTTATGAATTACAAAGCAGCTAGGTCAACAGGACAACCAGTGTCTTTTTATATGTCAGCTTATATCATGGATGCCATTTGTTTTATGACTCCTTTCCCACTAATGAATTGGAGTTGGAATGCTTCTTGCCTAGAGCCTGTTCATAAATACCACTCAGTTCTCTGGGAAGAAAATGCAAAAAATGTTTTTTATGAGATTTGTCATTATGTAATTATCCCCTTGCACAAAATATTCTTTGGATGCGATCCTCCTCGCATTTCTAATACCATCATAGAAAACCTCAAGTCAGTTGCTGACTGGTTCATAGAGGAAATTTTTTCCTATGTTAGGGTTTATGGCTGTTCTATTCCACCTCACACACTCCCAAAAATTTTACTAGACAGGTTGATATGCA
This sequence comes from Picea mariana, assembly GCA_032191745.1. Taxonomy (NCBI): domain Eukaryota; kingdom Viridiplantae; phylum Streptophyta; class Pinopsida; order Pinales; family Pinaceae; genus Picea; species Picea mariana. The sequence goes on along the minus strand of JASDQU010195215.1, from coordinate 11,191 downwards.
GAGAAGTGGCTTATCAGTTAGTCAAGGGTGGTATTGGGTTAGAATTAAAAGCTCAATAGAAAAAAGCATGGCCATCTTTTCCTGTTTATATCGAAAAATTCATTTTATCAAATTTAGGCCATTCTAAGGTAGAGGCCGAGTTGTTGGACGAAGTAAAATTAGCAAGCATAGAGCACAGGAAACATGACCCTTACCAAATAATCAATCGACATTACATACAATGTAATTTAAAAGCATATGAACATGAAATTTCAGTTTATGATGATGTTTTCAAAAATGCTAAGTCTTATGAGGAAGTGCAGAAGATAGTGTAAGCCTTGTCACCTGATGCATAGGTGGGGTTTGCATCCTTTCAAAGACATAGACGGAGCTGTCTGCCAAAGATTTTACAAGGTGAAATGTCGGCTTCATTGCTAGAGCAAGAAACAACTCCTCTAGGGTTTGAAACTGATATTCAGGATAAGTCAAGTGACAAAGATAAGCTGAAAGATCCTGAAATACCTCCTCAGAACACAGAGGGTTCTCAGACAAAAGAACCAGAAACAGGAAAGGGAAAAGGACGGGAAACAAGTCCAATAGTTCTTGACGATATTCCAGAAAATGTTGGAGGAATGGCTTCAAAGGAACTTGGCAGTCCTATTACGACATTGACTCCACTACAATCTACTTTCGGAACCCCTCATGAAGGAGTTCTATATGTAAGTGAATTAGAGCCAATCTCTAGAGATGAAATTGACTCATCTGATTATTTTTTCAGTAAAAAACGAAGAGCTGTCTTGAAGTAGGAACTTCATCCTGTAGGAGAAAGAATGATAAAAAGACATAAAATTATCATTGATGGAAAGAAACTCAAAGAAGGAGAATTCGCTACAGAGTTAGTAGGAACCATGGGTGCTATAGCATCAACTAACATGTATTCTGTAGGAAATCTAACAACTATGCTGGAGCAAAAGGATCAGGAAATAATACAGTTGCAGGACAGATTAAAGGAAAATGAAAGAATTATTGGCTGGGGAATACAAAAGGGTCTAGAACAAGCTAGACTCAAAGACATCCAAGAAATCCAAAAGTTGAATAAAAATTTGGATGAAGCAAAACACATGATACAGGTTACTCAAGAACAGGTTCAGAAGCTGAGCGATGAAAATAAATCTTTGCAAGATAAGATTATTTCAATTACTAATCAAGTAATTGAAATTGAACATTTTAGGACGCAAGCATCAAAGATATATGAAAACATTGAAGAAGAACAACATAAAATATTCTGTAATTTGGAAATCATCCAGAACTATTTTCAGGAGTCAAATAGGTCTATGGAAAAGGTTGTTCAGAAAGAGAGAGAAGCTAAAGCAACAAGGAATTCTTTTCAAAAGATAATAACTTCTTTACAAAAAGAAGAAATTGGAAAAACCCAGAAATTATCCATTTCGGAACAGGTAAAAGGAGATATAATGATAAAAGTTTGGGAGTCAAAATTGGCAGAATATAAAGGAATTACAAAAGGAATTAATGAAGATTGTCAAAGAATTTTCAATCTTATTGAAAAAGTTTCAGTAAATAGCGGGACAGATGGCTTTTCTGAGTTATTAGGCGAAGTCAAAATTGCCAGGCATCAGCTGAAGTTAAAAGAAGAACTCGAGGAAAGGAAAGTAGAAATTTCAAATATTAAATCGGTCAACATTGCAGAAATAAATAAGTGGATGATAGCTTCAAGTTCAAAGTTGGAAAGGATTAAGTTCACAGAGAAAACAATAGAAAGCCAGTTTCCAGGCTTACAGAGAAGATTTTTCTCTTTTGAAGCAAATGAAGTACCTGAGGCTCCTAGGGTTTTGGTAAATTTTTTGGGGAAATATGTTCAATGTGTTGAAGCAGAAAAAGAAAGCTCATCAACGCAAATTTAAAATTTTGTAAATATTTTTATATTTTTACAATTTTGAAAGAAATTGTAAATGGTTGACATTAGTTTATGTAACCGTAATATTAGGAGGTTGGTTAGTTACCAACGAAAAACTTTGATAGAAAGATATAAATATAGTTTCAAAAGGCTGAAACGAGGCTTTAGAAATTTTTGGAGAAGGCCAATTTTTGTAATATCAACTTTGAAGTTCATCAGAATATAAATCGCACACAAGATTCTGGATCCTGCAATTTCGTGACTATGTTTCTTCCCTCTGTTTATCATGCTTTGTTAAATCTTCCTCTTAATGTGTGTTTCTAGCAAGTAAATCAATTTGAAGTTATATACATTGTTGTTTATCATTTCAGATTGGTTTGGATGTTGAATGTATTACAGTTTTTCTTCTGAAATTACTTTAGTAATTTTAAGACCTGTAAAACCTTCTGTTCCTTAATATTTCACTCTGTTAGAAATCTTGTTTTTCTTTCATCATTGTTAATTGAAATATAAGATTCTTTTTGGATAAAAGCCTTATATTTCTTTGTATTGTGTTTCATTGTTTACAATTTCAAAATTGTCACCAAACCAGGAAACAACCTTGAATGTGTTTTTACATTACTGTTTTCGATTTTAAAGTTGTTCTCATTAATATCATCTCTGAAAATCTGAAGTAACCAATTGATAAAAAACCATTTGCAAACCTTTAAAACCTTATTACCCATGACAGTTCCTAACGGCAGACAACCTAACGTAGAACCTGGTCTTCAGGATCAAACCAGCATTGCCCTAAACTTATTTTACACTATTCTACAAACAACTACCAATAGGACTGAGTTAGAAATATCATGGGCTGCCATTGAACGCGACATTAGCATCCAAGAGCAACGGGAAGCAAGACAGAGACAGTTAAGAAACTGAATTTGATCTAGTCTTTCTTTGTTTCTTTATTTCAAAACTTTCTTATAAAAAACCTTTTTTGGATGCCTTGACAGTATGTTTTATAGCCTTAAAACATAAACTCAAGAACAATAGAAGGCTCGACTCCGGGTGCGCGAGGTGTTTATTGTCATAGTTTTGTGGTGGTGGAGGCTTTGGGGGTTTGTTGTAGCGGGTGTTTTGTCTTCTCTTCGGTTTTTATGGACCCTCTTGACCTCTTCCTCGGAAAGAGGAGGATTTGGACCAGAGCTTCGAGGTCCACACTGGGGGTATGCAATGTTTTGGTTAACACTTTGAGGTCCTTTGGGGGCGTGCGGTGCTGGGTAAACACTTTGAGGTCCTTTGGGGGCATGCAACTTCTGGTTTAGTTTCTTTTTTGGGTTTTGTTGGGGTTTATCCCTGTTTCATATCTCTTTTTGCATCCTATGTGTTGGTTTTCATCTCTGGTGACTTTTTGGTTACTTTGGGGACGTAGTATTTTATGTTTATGAGCATGATCTATGGACTAGTTTTGCTATGAACATCTGTATGGTCAAGAAGATGTAAAAAATTATGTTTTCACTAATATAATTGAGCAAATTTTCTATTGGAAAAAAATGACGAGTTTGATTGTCTGAACGCTTAAATATGATGGCGGGTCAATACTTCCCAACATATAATATAGGTTCACTGTAGCTTTTAGCATATTTTACCATTCTTAAACATATGTTACAAATTTAGTATCCAGCTTTTACCATACTTACCATACTTAAGCATTTGTTATAGATTTAGTATCCAACTTTTAATATCTATTACATGCATTTTCCAGTGGTCATTTGACTCGAGAGATAATTAATTCCATTTAAGTACTTTAGTAAACATGGAAGTATGTTTAACTAAAATTCATGAATTGTTTGATCGAATTCATGTTCGCCCGAAATTGTGGTCTATCCAATATATATTCACGTCATGTTCGCCTGAATGTGTGGTGTATACATATTCACATGAACATATTTATTCATGCGAATATAATTATGCTTGAATTCCCAATCCTATGTGTAATTTGTTATTTTCTGGGTGGGTAAATTGATTAATATGTTCATTTTAAATGTTTCTTATGATTGTTTTATTTCAATGCTTATTGCTTTTTTCCCCATAGCGAGACACATTAACATGCTTTTAGCCGGTTCCGATTGCTAAGGGGATATGGATAAAGATGGAGGCTAATTAATCTATAAGAGAGGGAAATGTCTAGGAATATCTAAGAGGGGCCCAAGGGAGAAATTATTCATGGGTATTAATCCAAACCCACATTCCTCAATTTTATTATGTTTATGTATTCAACTTCTATTTTATGTTTGAGTGTGGAAGAGTTCAATCATTGAATTCATGTAAGAGGGTGGGTGTGAGAAGTCATATCCCATAGTTATTGGGAGCATGGGACTGAGTACAATCAGTTTGGGGAAGAGTGTAAGTCAAGCAAGCAAGCTAAAGGAGATGAAAATTCATATGGCCAAGAGGGTAGTTTTTGGACAGTTGTGTTTTTGCATGAACAACAAACAAAGAATAGAAAATAAGAGCATGGGAGCTGGAGGAACCATGGAGGGATAATTATGGGACTAAATATCTAGGTTGTCAAACCTGGAGAGTGAACTCTTGTGTGAGTTGCACTGTAACAACAAGTGAATTTTGTTGTTTTCCTAGCAGTGAGCTCCCTTGATTTTCCCAGTAGTGAGATTCTTGGTTACCTGTGCCAGAGAGACCCTGATAAAAAAATGGGACTCTCGATGGACTGAGAGAAATGGAGGGGTACATTTTTTGGGTTGGGCAGGTCGAGAGAAAGAGAGATGGTATAAAATCGGGATAATTGTAGGAGAATGCCAATGGGTTGTGGGATTTTCTAAGTTGTGAGTGAACAGTGAGAGACCACCCTCTTTTGTGGATTTCTAGCCCCAATTAGAGGGTGGCTTGTTGTTGAGATTTGGAACAACAACTCTATGGTTAGGTGGAATGCTCATCCCAAGTAGATGGTTGCACAACTAATTTAAAAGATAAGTGTTTTATCTGTTTTATGTGTTACATTTATGAGTTTAATGGATGTACATTCACTCCATGTTTAATAAGGATTTATATGTTGCTATGTTGAGTTATTTAAATTGCAATCATGTCAATTTTATCATGTAGTAGATGCATTTAATAAATGGCATCATACAACAGTTAAATATGTGTGTAATTCACCGCTGGTAAGCTACATGGAATTTATTAGTAGAAAATTTTTAATTTATGTGTATTTTGCACATAATGGACCTTAGCTGCGTTGGGGAACGTTACATTATGGTATCTGACCTTCTGGTTCAAACACTGGGCTTTTTTGGGATAGGATCACTATAAATTTGAGTGAAGTTCATTTTTAATGATTTTGGGTCTATGACGTATTTGACGAAATTAATGAATTCTAGAGTGAAATCCCCATATTTCTTAGATAATTCGAGTTGGAATTGTCTCAAAACCCTCTCAAAGCTGATCAAGGACAACATTGTACAGAGTTGTAAAGTTAAAATTTGACTTGGAATGTTAGAATTTAAGTTTTAATGGTCGTTGACGAAGTTGGACGAAATTTGATGGATTGACATTCTAGATTCATTTTCGACAGTTTGGAAAGTGGAGTAGATTGACAGTCGAGCTTCGTTTTCGGCAGTCGACAAAGTGGAGAAGATCGATGGTCGTGATAATTTTAACTGGGAGATCAATGACCCAGATTCATCTTGATTTTAGTTGAAAATTTTATAAATATTAGATTTCAGTGAAATTCGTGGGAGAAAATATTTTGCCAAGAGAACTTGCCAATGGTCAATGGTCAGATCGACGAGTTTGGTGAAGTGTTCGATTCAAATAAAGGAAAACGAAGATCGTCAATGGCCAATGGTCATATTGGTGAGATTGGCGAGGTATTTGGTTCATCAAAGAGAATTTATCAATTGTCAATGAAGGAAAGAGGGATATGACATGTCATGCGACGTCAACATCCACCATGTCATGCCACATTAGTCGGGTTGTCATGTCATCATCCACGTGTCATGCCACATTATTTAGGTTGTCATGTCTACATCCATGTGTCATGCTATGTTAGTTTTTTTTCCACGTCAACCAAGAAAAGATCGAGGGTCGATGGTTGGGTTTGCAGAATTGGAGAAGTTTTTTCTTATGCCAACCACAAGGGTCGATAACCAATGGTTGAGTCAGTCCTTTTAGCGATGTCTTACAAAATATATTGTCAAAGGAAATCGTCAATGTTCAGATTAGCGAAATTGGTGGGGTGTTTTTCACGTCTAAAGGAAATCGTTGATTGTCGATGGAGCTCAGATCAATGATTTAGATTGCTTTGACTTGGGTGATCAATGATGTAGATTCATCCATGGGCCTAAGAAATATATAGCAGATCAACGAAAAAGATTACTCTTGATTTTGAGATTGATGACGCACATTAAAAGACTGTTATGACAGTAAAACAATCAATTTTCTACGAATTTTTCCAATTTTTGAAGGTCTTCAACTTGCAAAGCAATTTTGAGGGCCTAAACGACATTGTTAGGTAGTCGAAAATCAAAGGCACTATGTATACCCTTTGATGGCGCACGATTATAAGATCCTAGGTTCAAGTTAGTCAACCAACAAACCCTTCAAATACTGGCCCTTTCGGCATCACCTGCATGCAAGTGAAGTCTCACCTAAGGTTTCTACTAGGGTTGCAGGAACCAAGTTTTTACAAGGATGAGGATGTAAGGCTATCACCATATCCATTACTATTTATCCACCATGTGCGCAATATCCTTATTTCATATCCTTTGATTAGTTAACAAACTCTATTGTGCATAACTATTATAACATAGAATGCAACATAATTAACCCATTGCATCATTCATTATTACTGCGCATCAATCATATAGTAAACATATCTTTACTATTCATGCATAAACATAACATTTGTAAATAACCACATCAAATGACACATTCGAATACATGATTTAACATGGTTAACCCAATCCTTGGTCTATGTCCACAATGACTGGCTTCTATATTAGTCTTCATGAAATCACCATCTCAGGCTTGTGCACTGTGCTTACAATAGATATAACTTATCATACTATTTATACCAGCCTAGATGCTCTGCAATGAGAGCCTCTCTCTCTCTGGAAAATCTCTCCAAAACCTAAAGTAAAGATTCCCACTCATATGCAACCTAATATCTTACTCTCAACAACAAGAACCTATTCTTTCCCAACCCATTACATATTTATACATAGAGTTAGGGATCATAACCCTAATAATTTATCCCAAAACCCTAATATGTCATAGCTATTTTCCTTCTTTTTCTCCAGCATGTCGCTTTTCCTTCCTTTGCACCTACATAATTAACTGTTGTTCTTCCTTCTTTTGCACATACATGATTAACTGTTGTTTTTACTATTTTTTCGCACGCTCTGACTTTTGCTTTAACCCCATGAACTGCTCCCTTTTTCTTCTTTTTGTGCGTGCTCTTTGAAACTTAGTTATTCAAAATGCCTATCCAACAGGCACCAAACACTCACATGTGGCTCATCCCAAGCCAGTTAAGCATGTTGCATCATGCCCTTCCATGCCTCCATGAACTTTTGGAGGGTTTCTCTTGTTGTAGCGACTTCCTTCTTGACCTCGACTTCTTTCTCCAAAATCTCCTCTACTACCTACACAGTTAGGGTCGTGAGCTTCTCCTCGTTGTCTTGTGCTTCAATCTTCATCATGCCTTACGCAACTACCAATGCCCCTATAACCCTAAGTGTTTCATCCTTTAGGGCTACCAATCAATGTGCAAGAGTTTTTTTCTCTTCTCTTAGTTGTTTTATCTCGTTGTATGACTGCTTGTTTGCCAAGATGGCCAATATGCACTCAAATGGTGGCAGGGTGATTACATTCTTCATGGCCTTCCGCACCTTCTCTTATGCATTCCTTAATCTTTCCTCGACGACCTTCATCTCTCGATCCTCCATCAACTTTGTCCAAAGTTGCATGCTTTCTTCGCATAACTTCGCGCACTCCTCATCCAGATTCTTAATTCTTGCTACTGAGGTTATGGTTGTTCTTTCTCTTTGTTCCTTCTCCTATGGTGGTGTCCCTGGTGTAGTGTGCACTTCCAACTCTCCAATTCTGGTGCAGAAGCCTTGAATGACTTCACTAATTTTTATACATGTTCCTCCAGTGTGGCTTCTACCACCATCGACACCTATGGAATTGCCTTATGTTTTTGGATGACCTACTGTATCCTCTCTATATGTTGCTCGACCTTGTCCTTCTCCTTCAATATCCTCTCTGCCCTTTTCTCGACCCCGTCCTTCTCCTGCATAATTTTCGTATAATCCTTCAGCAGTTCTACCTTATATGTCGTTACCTTAGCCAACTACTTTGGCATTGACTCTATGCAGAACTGTATTTCCTACACAATATCTGTCTATAAGCCTTGTAGTGATCCTATGGGAATATATGAAATGACTAAGTCCAGGTGACTTAGTACTCATGCATGCTGCTTCATCTCTGGTGTGGGAAACTCAATTACATCTGGTGAGATATTCAAAACTATGTGCCCTATTTCTATCTCTGAGGATGAAGAGGTGGTGGCCCTTCCTTTTGCAGTCATGCTTGTCATTGGTCCTTCATAAGATCTCTGTTTTGGTGCTATCCTTACTGCCTCCAATAGTTGTTGTAATGTCATTAACTGTTCTTGCACCTTCTGGTGTAGTTAATCTTGTATCCATGACGCTTGTTGAAGTGCCTCCTCTATCCCTCACTTGGTAGCCAATCATGTCGATATCATCATCCATCAAAGTGTAGATAGCTAGTTCTTTATGGGATTTCATTTTCTTCCCCGTAGATGTTGTTTTCCACTAACCCTTTTCTTTCCTCTTGTCCCCTGCTTTTGGTATTGTCTTCTGTGCATCCCCTGTGCGCTTTCCTTGTCCATTTCCTTGGTCTTCTTCTTCATTTTCAGGGTGATTCATTCTTGTTTTGTTCGAAGGAACCTTCCAATCTGGGTCCCAATCCTGCATAATCAATTGTATGTCCTCCTCTATGATTCTATAATTTGTCTGGACCCATTCATCTCTTGGGTTTTTCTTTGCTTGTATGTAGATGTGATGACGGTCTACTCAGAATCACATAATCGATGTGAACGCCTCTACAAGCTATGGAGAAATTCATGGTGTAGCCTAGATACACCTCCTAATCATTTTGTTGTATAGAAAGAACTCAGTGTTGGTGTCTATCTATCTTCTCTTGTTCGTTGTGTATCGGAAGTTCTGATACTTGGAAACCAAGCATGACTTCCCTCGCAAACCCAGAAACTCTGCATCCTCTGGTTCTTTCCATGTTGTTAACACAATCATAATTAACAAGCAGGAATAGTGGAATTCCATGCCTTTTTCCTATGCTTTCGTGCAATCACTGAGGAACTGGTTCAGTAAAAATGGTGCTGAGCTCATTGATACCCCTTCTACACACTTCTCAACCAGAACTATCGTGCCTGTGGGCACTTGGTCTTTCCTACACTTTCTCATCAACTTGCATGCCAATGCTTGCATTACAATTCATACCGTTGGGTTGCATATACTTGGCACGTCCAACCTGTGCACACCTCTAATTGTGCAGAACTTCTCCTTCATGGAATCTGACAGAGTCTTATCATTCTTTTTGTTTGTAAACAACAAGGTGGGATATTCCCCAACAATAAGCCTATGATTCATGCAATGAGATATGTGTCTATAGAAATTGGCATGTCCAACCATAAGTAACTGCCATGCACACATGTTAACAACATCTTGACACATGCATTCACCTCGTAGCTCCTGCCAAAGTGTGGAATGTTAAACATATTTAGTATGCTAGATCATTCCAACCCTTTAGCCCATATGTTTGGCACGAGTATAGTGTGGTTCATCACTGGACCTATTTTCAATTCCAAGTATTGTCTCGACATAAGTTCAGGGAATTTGGTTGTATTTGTGATGTTGTTGATCTAAAAATGAAGAAGACTTGAAATCTTGAAATTATTTGCAAGTAAATTTTATGTGTTAAAAGCAAATGGATCAACTTTGCGACACATTAATTTAAGGATTACTCATGCAAGATACAAATAAACAATAGCATAATCAATGAACATAAGCACATAAACACAACAATTGATAAAGGAGTTCACCCCTCTCTTGGGCTACATCTCCTGGTCCAACTTCCAATGGATCATTATTATTAATTGCTCAAAGTGCTCAAAAACATGCCTTACAATGCTCAAACTGACCAATAGACTGCTCCAATGGCTTCAAAGCATCCAAAAACCCCTAGCTGGGCTTTTTCGACACAATCGGTCAAAAAACAAATAAGTTAGGCCTCTTGGAAGTCCCCCCTTCAAGCTTGCTGTCTCTGCATCTACAAAATGCACCCTTGTGTCATGAACCTAGCACACACGCAATTTAAAGCGTGCAAACCTAGCACCGGGTGCAATCGCACCAACGGTGCAAACTGTAGGATGGTTATGGGCGCGCCAGCCCCTAACTGCCTAGCACCTGGGCACATGCGGTCATATGACCTCGCGCTATGGCAAAAAGGGCTAAATGGTGGAAACCGTTCCAACTTCCCCCTCCGCGCTCCGGTTGTGGTCATATGTAACACCATAAAACCACGGGCTTAACACAATTGCAAACACAAATCCCGCGCATACTTTTGTATCGGAGCCATGGTCGTATGACATATGTGTTGTAACCACGGGCTGGGGCTAAGCCCCAGCCCGACCCCCCCCCATATATACAAAAGGTTGATTTTAAATATAATACAAATAGTAATATGGTAAGCAACACTGTATGGGCGTATTGGTTGGGCGGAATTTGTTAAAGCTTTACATCGGTGGGGAGGTCCGGGAGTCGAACCCCACAGACTCCAATATATTTTGATCAAACAACCAATATAAAGGTGCCACGTGGCAGCCCATGACTGGGCCACGTGGCACCAAACCACCAACCACATACTGACACATGTAGAAACACCATTCGACCACATCTATCAACCAAACACTACCATGTCATCACATGCCACATCAGCATATGGTTGTATGGCCCTGCCACGTCAGCCTGTACGGACTGTACAGTCAGCATCCTTTTTTTTGCCTGTTTGTCATTTCGAATAGATTGCGATATCTCTCGCTCCTGACATCTGTTTGAGACAAAACGAGTTGCTTTGGGTTCGCAACGATGAGGCCTACACTCTCGTCTGGTTTGAAGCGATTCCGAGCACTTTGAATTTTTGAGCAAAATTTGATCCCCTGATCACACCTCCCCATTGGGAAGCTTTTGGACCTCC
>JASDQU010195213.1:0-19742 GCA_032191745.1 Picea mariana | reverse complement strand
CATGGACCAGGTCTTCAAGCTTCATGGCATGCCACACTCTATTGTTTCTGATCGTGACCCAACTTTCACAAGAAATTTTTGGCAAGAACTGTTTAAGCTCCAGGGCACCCAATTGCATCTTAGCACAACTTATCATCCCTAGAATGATGGTCAAACGGAAGTTGTCAACAAGTGTTTGGAAACATATTTGAGGTGTTTTGCTTTTGAAAAACAACAATAGTTGGCTCAATGGCTACCCCTAGCCAAATGGTGGTACAACATTTCCTACCATACAACTACTCACATGACTCCTTTTGAAGTGGTATATGGACAGAAGCCACCTTCAGTTCTCTCATACTTACCAGGTACCTTGAAGGTCCAAGCAGTTGACCAAACACTTATAGTTCAAGAGGATATTCTTCGTACCCTTAAAGAGAACTTGGTCATGGCACAAAATCACATGAAGCAACAAGTAGATCAAGGTCGCTCTGAATGTCAATTTGCAGAAGGGGATCAGGTGTTTCTGCAACTACAACCATACAAGAAAACTTCCCTCAAGGACAAGAATTGTCAGAAGCTAGCGCCCAAATTTTATGGTCCTTATACAGTTCTCAAGTGTGTGAGACAAGTCGCATATCAATTAGCTCTACCCAGTCAGTCGAAGCTACATCCAGTTTTCCATGTTTCATTCTTAAAGAAGATGATTGGAACTAGGTGCCAAATTCAAACCAAACTTCCCGAGTTAGCTGAAGAAGGATCCATTTGGATACAACCAGAAGAAGTTTTGGACCAGCGTGAGCTTCACCTGTTTCAGAGAACCATCAAGAAAGTGCTAGTCTAGTGGAAAGATATGAATCCAGCAGATGCCACTTGGGAACTAGCTACCATTCTGCAGCAGTTTCCTCATCTAAAGCCTTCAAGACAAGGTTGTTTTTAAGGGGGCGGACATGTTAGGGTCCTAACCCACATATAGGTAGATTAATATATTCGGATGTAATAAAGGTCAATATTAATAAGGCCTTTCAATAAAATAGAATAAGGCAGATGTAAGAAGACCTAATAGAAGCTTCTGCTTCTAGAAGGATCTTCCTCTAGATGCTTCTCTTGATAGACATATTTAGTATAAATAAGGGTCGAGGGTATGAAAACCCTACCTTGGAGATTATTGTAACAGAGTGCTGCTTGATTGGAGGTTGCCCCCTTGAAGAGGCATGTGAACATTGCTTTCTAAATCAAAGTGTTATTTCTGTTGTTGTTCTTATATCATTTATGTGTTATTGTGGAGATTATGTTGGATATATTACTGTTATTCTACCATTTCTAGCATATTATTTCTATTCTACATATTTCTTATATCTGGTATCCTGCATAGACTAACCCCATGTGAAATTAAATATTAGACTGTGTATTATTTTATGCTTTTAGAATTAAATTTAAAACAGTTTGAAATAGGATAGAATAGAGTTTTATTGCATCTCTTCTTTAACAAGGATTTGATGGATGGATAGGATTAGGTTCAGTTTTTAGTTATAGATTTCTTATTCCATTGTTATGTAGATCTTGCTTAACTACTTGTTAGTTAAGGTATTCGTTAGTTTAATTTTTATATGTCATGCTTTAATTTATGTTTTAAACATTTTCTTTATTACATTTAGAATTCTTAAGATAGATATAACATAGTTTCATTTTATGTAATTTATTTTCTAGAATTAGAATGAAAATATATTTCTTAGCTAATGATTAAGTTTACTTATGAAATTTTCTTACATAGCATAGAAGTACAATTATAATCTCGTTATATTTTTTATGGTTAATAATTCCATGAATATGCAGGGTAATTAACATTGTTTCTGTAATGGCTAAATTCTCATTGGATTGTTTAATCCATACCTTTCATTTTGATATAGAGATCTGTGTAGAGATTACACTGCTTGAATCATCCTTTGTTGTCAAGTTCCATCGAGATATTATCAGACACCGAAGACATTCACACAACCACCAAAACTATATTTGAGTTTTCATAGATTAAAATATAGTTTCTTTCTTTCATAGATCAGAAAATATAGCTTCTTTCTTTTGTAGATCAGAAAATATAGTTTCTTGCTTTCATAGATTAGAAGATAGTTTTATTGCTATTGTAGGATAGATAGTATTTTTCTTTGGTATGTTAGGGAGCAATTTGATTATCATAGATTAACGGTTAGTTGTTAGTCCTTCTTGCTTTCAATTAATTAGATTTCCTTTTATGAACTAGAAATAGTCTTGAAGTTTGAATTAAGAATATAGTTTACTTGCCTCTTAGGTTAGATAGTTGTTTAATGAGAAATTTTAATTAGATTACTTGCAGTAGAAGCTATCTTAGAGTAGTTAGTTGTTTACTTGCTTTAATAGGTTAGCTAGTTGTTTTTCTTACTTGTTTACTTGCTTTAATAGAATAGTTGCTTGCTTGTTTATTTCCTTGTTTTCATAGGGTAGTTTCTCATTGAATTTAGGTAGGCAAGTTAAGTAGTTTTCTTTTTTTATTTTCTTATCGTTATGCTTAATAGTTTCTTTTGCTTATTGTTATGAAATAGTTTTCTTTACATAGGGTTTTTACTTTCTTTCTTAGAACTATCCATCGATCCTTGGTCCAAAAGTACTTAGGTTACATAGTTTAGAGCTTCTTAGTAGGGTTTGCTCATTAGATAACATTAATTGAATAGATTATCCCTTATATAGCCACTTCCCTAGTTAGACTATACTACTACCAACCCTTCTACCTTTGGCATATATTTTTCTACAACTCTAGGTTTACTTACCCCGGGTTGACAATTTAATTGAGGGTTTTAGTGTGTTTTTAGTGCATATACAACACCCATAAGGAATTTACTGATAAATGAGTTCCAAAAGATGAGATCGGAAGATCAATACATAAAAGAGATGATAGAAATATGACAGAAACCAAGAGAATCTGTATGGGAGATTGACCAGAGATTCAAGCGACTAAAGGGAAAGTTAAAGTATCTCATGACCGATATGCAACATCGACACTTGTTTGTCAACTCACTGCTTCCAGACTTAAAATATACATTGCGACAAAAATATTTCCAGACGTAGGAAGAGGCTTTGCAAGAAGCCTTGCAACTGGAAGAAAACCAGTACTAGCAAACAGACCCAACTATTGAAGAGCTGAAGGAAGAATTTAAGAACTTAACATTACAACTAAACCAGAATAAGAGCAAATAAAAACAAGAATTTGTTTGGTGTACCACATGTAGGACAAAAGGACACCACAAGAACGAATGTCCAACATTCGTGTAGTATATGGCAGCAGGAATGCCAAACCCGTTACCCACATGAGGACCATGGTGTGAAGTATGTAAGAAACAAGGTCATGACCCCTATCACTACTCGATGATGCAGAAATACCAGACAATCTCAAAGAGATCATATTTCACCTTTTCAAAGTCAGTGGGGCATGATGACAAAGATTGTAGAACTATGGATTTGATGTGAGAAAGGACATGAGATGCATATAGAGTGTAGGCAGAAATGATGGCAGGGAAAGCCTCACCAACCATACAATAACATGCAACCACATTACAATGCATCAAAACTTCAATACAATACAATGCAGTATAATCAAGAGGCTCAGTATAATGCACTGAGATGAGATCGAGCAGACTATAGAGGTGGAGGACGAGCAAGAGGAGGCTTCATATGAGGTAGAGGACCAGTGGTGTGTCATCGTTGTAAACAACCAGGACATTATGCAAGAGAATGTCTACTTCGACGAGCAACTTCTATGTATTTTCACACATCGGACCACGATACAAAAGAATGTCTGACTCTACTAGTAAAGATCCAAGAAAAGAGGAATTAGAACAACTAGAATGTTTAGTGGATTTCAACCAAAGCAAGGGATGAAGGAAAAAACATTAATACGGTTACTCACAGAGGAGCTAAAACAGGGGACGATGTTGTTCGACAAGATCCAACACAAAATCAATGGGTGAAAAAGAACGTAGAACCAAGGAAGCAGTTCTACGGGCAGAAGGAAAAGGAGATATTTAAGCAAGCTCGACAAGAATTACAGAAGAAGATATTTCGATGAATTCAACTGTGCAACAAAGTAAGGAAGAACCAGAATATGAAATACCTCTGTTATTGGATCATACCAATGAAATACATTCCATGGGAAAAGTAAGTACAATCAAAGGATTTTTTCAATCGTGTATAAAGGTATTAAGTGATCCATCATTTGTGAAAATATTGCAAAATATACTAGAAAAATGTAGCATTGAGATGGAAGGAAAACTAGAACCCAAAAAATTTAATCACCTACACACAAGAAGAAGAACAAGTAGGGAGTTTAGACTGAATGCCAACATTGGAGATTTCAATATGGGAGACATCATACTGGATCTAGGATTTGAAGTTAATGTATCACCAATGAAGACATGGCAATGCATGGGAGAGCCTACATTAGGCTATTCACCTGTTCTATTGAAACTGGAAAACCAACACAGAGTCCTACCAATAGGTAGACTGAAAGGAGTGACAGTAGACCTAGATGGAGTGCAGATTAAAGAAGATTTTGAAGTTATTGAAATAGTGGATGACACAACACCTTACCCAACGTTGCTTGGTCTGGATTGGGCATTTGTCAACTTGGCCATAATTAACATAAAGACCAAGAAAATGGCATTTGAGTTAGGAGAATACATGGTCATCACACCATTAGATCCATCATAAGGGGAGAGGTTTGTAGAACCTACTTGCCTAGACTTAGAGGAAATCAGCCAGTTGTACAGAACAATTGCGTGTGATGAGGATTACGTAAAACCAACTACAGATGGGATATTTAGTTCGTGGATCATTATCTCATGTGCAAAAGAATCATATACTTGTTTATAGAACTGGCAACAAAGTCTACACGAAGTATCCATGAGAAGATATCCAACAATAGACCACGCAGTAAGATGGGTAGGCACAAAAATCAGAGAACCACCAAGTTTTCACGGAATCAACAATTTGGAAACATTCTTAGCATAGTATGAAGATAAAGTATTAGAGAACTAGAGACTATTAACACTTGATCTAGCACTCAAGTCCACACCCACAATATGGTGGGGCGCACACCAAGAGACAATCACAAATTGGTACCAATGTAAGCGGTTACTCCGCATAAGGTTCGGCGCAGAATAGAAAAACAACAAGAAATAGAAGTATGATGGACAAAGGGAACCAAAAAAACACTTGGAGAAGTGTAGAAAGTTGTGGAAAATGGCACCCCCAGAGGAATGGCCTCATCATTTTATACACACTCTAGAGGGCATACCAGCGAACTGGTATACAGACTAGGAATTGCGCAAAGGAACTATGACCTGGACGACATTGCAACAGAACTTCAAAGTCACTTTCTCATTCAAGAATGAGAACCCCAACATAGATACAAATCTCAAACAGATAAGAGGAGTGATATTCATCAAAGAGCCAGAAATAGAACTTATCATAGAAGAACAACAACAAAATAAACAAAAAGTCAAGGCATTGTTGTCATGTTATAATGTACAAGAGGAAGCACCAGAGGAGGACGATCTGCACAATATTTAGATTGAAAAAGAGGAAGGAGAAATAGATGTGAAAGGACCACCCATAGAATCATAAGTCATTTTTGCGTCGATCAAAGTAAAGAAATTCAACATTGGGACAGTCAATAATCCAAAAATGGCCAGCATTGGATACTACTAGGATGAAAAAACAATAGAAAGAACAACAAAGTTGTTGCGCGAGTATAGTGACCTTTTTCCCACAACATTTACAGAGATGATGGGTATAGCCAAAGAGTAAGGATAAATGAAGATACCACTCAGACCTAAAGTGATATCAATTAGACAATGACCTTATAGACTAAACCCAATATATAAGCAGAAAGTCAAAGCTAAGATCGACAAGATGATCGAAGCTGGAATCATAGAATGGGTCGAAGAATCAAAATGTATAAGACCGATGGTAGTACAGGAAAAGAAACAAGGAGGGATAAGGATATGCATCGAATTGAGGAAGTTGAACGATGCATGCCTACATGACCCATTCCCTACACTATTCACGGACGAAGTGTTAGAAAATGTAGGCAGACACGAAGCCTACTCATTCACTGATGGATTCTCAAGCTACCATTAGATCAAGATAGCACAAGAAGACAGATACAAGACCAATTTTGTGACATAATGGGGATCTTATCAGTACACAATCATGCCTTTTGGACTGAAAAATGCACCAACAATATTTTCCAGAGTCATCATTGTTGCATTTAAGGAATTCATCCACCAGCTTCTCGAAGTATACTTGTATGATTGGACAGTCTATAGTTTTTTGAAATACCATGTAGAAGTCTTACGTTGAATGTTGGAAAGATGCAGACAATGTCAGATATCATTGAACATAAAGAAATGCATGTTTGGAACATTGTTTGGGATACTATTCGGCCATATAGTATGCAAATAGGGTTTACTCATAGATCCTGCAAAGATCGCAGTTATTGTTAACTTACCACCACCAAAAATAGTCTGTCAGCTAAGAGTGACGTTGGGACACACAATATACTACAAGAATTTTATTAAAGGGTACACACAGATTACTGCACCAATGGAAAATTTGCTAAGAAAGGACACAAAGTTTCAGTGGAACGACGAGTGCCAACATGGTCTGGATACGCTAAAGGAAAATATGGTCACCAGACCAATATTAGTCTTTCCAGACTGGGAGAAGACATTCCATGTCCATGTAGATGCATTAGCCATAACACTTGGATCTATCTTGGCACATCCAGGAGTGGGAGACTTAGATCACCCGATAGAATTTGTGAGCATGAAGCTCTCAGACTCAGAACAAAACTATAACATGAAAGAAAGAGAAGGCCTAGCTATGGTCTACGCACTGTAAAATTTTAGACATTATTTATTGGGGAAACACTTCAAGATGTTCATAGATCACTCAACCCTGAAATATCTAGTGAAATATCTAGTCAACAAGCAAGTGTTGGGGGGGAGAATTTGTCGATGGTTACTCCTACTTCAAGAATTTTACTTTGAAGTAATCGTTAAACCAGGAAAATTGTGCGTAGAACCTGACCACTTATCAAGGGTTATAAATGGAGAAGAACCTACGAATTTAGAAGACAACTTTCCATATGCACAATTATTCTCAGTCCAGATCATTGATGAATAATTCGTAGATATCATTCAATACTTGAGCACAGGTAGTGCACCATAAGAATATAGCACCGCGTAGAAGAAAAAACTGGAATTCTGCGATGTCGACTATCAACTGATTGCAGGACACTTATACAAAATGGGCACAGATAACATCTTGCAAAGGTATGTGTTAGAACACGAAATACCACAAGTTCTAGTAGAATCCCAAGAAGGAATAGTAGGACATTACGTAGGTAAAGCTACCATGTAGAAGGTATTGCATGCAGGACTTTGGTGGCCAACGATTCATAGAGACTAGAAGGAGTACTTCCAAAGATGCAATGTTTGTCAAAGGGTAGGAAAACCCAACCAAAGGGACTAGATGCCATTACGACCGAAGGTAACACTCTAGGCATTCAATAAGTTGGAAATAGACTTTGTGGGACCAATCAACCCACCAGAAAAAAGAACATGAGAAATTTACATTATAACCACGATGGAATACCTAACAAGATGGGTGGAAGCCACACCAGTAAAGGATTGTAGCACAGAAACAACAATGCATTTTTTATTTGAGAAAGTGATCACTAGATTTGGGTGCCCAAAAATTTTGATGAGCGACCAAGGCACACATTTCATAAACAACACCATCAATGCAATGACTGAAGAGTTTGAAGTCCATCATCAGAAGAGCACACCATATCACCCACATGTGAATGGCACAGTAGAATCATTTAACACCATCAGCACTAACAATGATCTGTAATGTCAACAGGGACGACTGGGACCTCAAAGTACTAGCAATATTATGGGCCTACAACACTACATGCAAAAATCTAACAGGGAACATGCCATTCAAACTTTTCTATGGCCAAGAAGCAATGGTGTTGTTGAGTCTCAAAATTGTCGCATTTTCATCCTCTTTTCCTTTCACCATTCTTCACATTTATCCATATTCTACCACTCCATAAATCATTCATTAATACCATTTTCATAATTAAATATGGGTTTAACCTTATTATTTTCCAAATCATTTATTCTAGTATTAAAAGGGAATTTGTAATTAAATATTAGAAAATTGACATGATTTCATATATATCTCAAAACTGTGTGAGCTTTGTCATGTGTAGTAATATGTGAAGGATTAATTCAAAAAAGACTTCTCGAATACTTCCTCCACCATTTCAAGATTTGAGGAGATAATTCAAGCCTATTCCAAGGAGAAGATCATGGAGATATGGATAAACATATCTTATCCAAGATATATGAGAGATATGTGTGAGGATTTGAAGGGATCATATTTTTTAATAATGGGAAATTGGTTGAGAGAAAAGTAGATCTGTAATTATGAGATGCTTATCTTGTTTTCAAATCTGTCATGTATAAAAGAGAGTTCCCTCTCTTCATGAGGAGAGGAGAATTGTTATGGTGTAGAATAGATTCATGAAAAGGATCTTTTTGTAAACCTACTTGTTGGAAATTAATGCAAGTTTGAATTCAATGATTTTGTCTCTCTTAGAAGTTAGCATCTGGTGATCTAAAAGCTTCCATGTTGGCATCGGCAAGGGCCACTGATCCAACTTGGTAAGCTCATTGTAAATTCTTAGTGTAGATTTTCATTTCATGTATTTGTTAATTTGATTTCATGTTATTTTGTTTGATTTCACTATTTGAATTAGTTGCAAAGTGTGGTAATGCAAGCACAGTTGGATCTCCATATTTCACCATACATGAGATTTAATGGAGCATCCCACTAGACTCAGATTTATTTTCCATAATTGATTAGGTTACACCTTGCTAACAAAAGCACAATCAAGACCTCCATCTCTCACCCTACATGCACCTATAATGGAATGTTGCGAATGCACAAAGTGTTAATTCTTATTAGTTTAGTTTCTCCAAGAGATGGAATCAAAATTCATCTTTTATTTTCATGAGCCATCAATGAGCATGTCCATCACCTGAGCAAGAGATTTTGCTTTTTTATGAGTTTTTCTTTCCAACTTTTGAAATGTGTGGAGAGTGTTATCTTTGAAGTGTGAAAACAAAGTGTTGAGTTTCAAATGTCTCTTCTTTATGCAATACTCATCAAGCATAGATAAACTACCTATTGTTGGAACATATAGTGCATCAACTCTACTGATTACGAATCCCAGTTGATAATTTATGTTTGGTAATATATTATGCATATAACGACTCCAACATTTTGGTGTCGTTGCCTGGGAGTTGTAAACGGTAATAGGTAGCATTTGAATTAGATTTCTTGAATGGTTTTTGGATTGGTTTTATGGACGACCTAAGGGTGGAGAGAAGATTGTAAGACAAGAGGTAATAACTTGTGCATCCACTTTAGTGGGGTTGCTCCAAATTTAGGTTGTCCTATCCCTTTTATGCATAAGTGTTTTTCTTTTAATACAAGTGCATTTGATTTCCGCAACTGTGAAGAGTGTTCTTTTATGTGTTTCAGCAAGAGTGTTTTTATTTGCGTAAGTAGTTTAATTTCATTTAATATTTTCATATTTCATTTTTGGGTGATGTAAGAACCCCTTTTTCAACATGGTTTAACAATGAGTTTCAACTTGGAACTAATCACTCAGATCCTAGAAGAAGTCAGGATCTCCTCTTCCTTGGGAGTGGAGATCTTGACAAGAATTAAAGGTTCAACTACTCCTCCAGAAACAAAGGAAGAGGAGATCTTGACAATAATTAAAGGTTCAACTACTTCTCCAGAAATAAAGGAAGAGGAGATCTTGACAAGAATTAAAGGTTCAACTACTCCTCTAGAAACAAAGGAAGAGGAGATCTTGACAAGAATTAAAGGTTCAACTACTCCTCCAGCCTTATTGAACAATGGTTCCAAGTAAGTACGCAATTAGATCAGTCTTTTTATTTTTATTTAGGTAGTTTACAGTTACAACAACTAGATTTACTTATTTTTACATATTTTCACTTTTCATTCGAAAAATTGGCAGAGAATACATTGTTGTTACTATTATGGGAATGGCTACATTGGAAATCTGATTTGACATAAAACATTTTTCTTTTTTAATTAACATAGAGTAGGTAGGTTAATAAATAAAACAATGTCCAATTGTCTAATCTACTTTTTTTAGTCTCCAATTTTTAATGAGTTTGTCTCCATTTGCTAAAAAAAAAATATAAAACTAAAAAAAAATCGGTCATTCATCATGGACCTGCAGGTAAAAACAATAAAACATTAGATGAATAAAACAAAATTGGTTTACAAAATTTAGGCCAATGAATTGTTTATTTTCCATGCTAAAAAAGTAGTTGAAACAGTGCCACCTACAATCTTATCGCTGATTTGAGTCGCACTATGCCATCTCTTTGCCTTCGTCCTTCATCAATCAGCTCCATTGGGGATTTTTTTGTCAAACTGTCTGGATCCATTTCACAGTGTGTTCACTGAATACGTCGAGCCTCCGTAGATTCCCTTCATCATGTATCTCCTTGGAAATTAACTCTGTAACAACAAAAAAATAAAATAAAAATTGCCTTGGCCAAACCATTTCTGCGCACTCCATCCACCTGCAATCGCTTGAAAAAAATCCTTCAAAACTTGCCATTATCAATAATTCTTCCTGAATAACCAAAGTCAATTCTGATCTTCCTGAATAAGAATCCGAGCGCAAATTTCTATGTGTTGGGTTATAGATAATTCTTTCTGAACTGGGATTTACGATTTATTCCTGAGATTCTCTCATTCAATACAATATTCAAATCACTGATTAGGATACTATGCGGTTGTTGATTGAGAAATAGAAGCCAAGATCTTAACAATGTAGTTATTTCTAGCTGCCTTCACTTAAATACTATTTAAAATCAAAATCGTGACTACGATTATCACGACATATTATTTTCAAAAAGAAAAGGGGGAAGGGTGTTTGTTAAGATTAAAAAAAATTATTGACGACCTTATTCATGGCATACCGACACCAATCGCTATTTTTGAAAACAAAACTAAAAATTTAGCAATAGACAGGCCTCGTACCGACTGATCAGACTAGTCCAAAACCTACGATAATATCTTAGGACGGCTAAGTGCTTAGATGAAATTCCATGTGCCAAGTGCTGCCTATAAAAATCCAATTTTCACTTGACTCTGTTGATATATTGTGCCGTCAAAGGATAGTGCAACTAGAGCCATGTCAATTTAGATGAATCCCTCTATATGGATTCACCATATATCCACAAATCAGCACTCACTGGACTCATGAATCCATATATCCAGTTCTTTGGTTTCTTGATCCAAAAAATATATTTGTATATATTGAATGTATTGTTCTACAGTTAGAAAATAATCTTGTGCAGTAATCAGTAGGACAGAGTTGGGTTTGATATGATCAGTGTTTGGTCTGTGTTTTTATGTACAACTTCCTATACCTTAATTTATTTACTGAACCTACTTATGATCATGTCTCTCTACTCCATGCCACTGAGGGTTGAGGAAATATGAGACCATATAATAACATATAGGTGGAGTACATGAATGTTCTCTCCTAAAATATGATCGAATGAATTTTGTGTGCAATCCATTTTTCTATTTTGGTATCAAAGAGTAGGTATATGAATAGATAGTTTTCTATGAGTGATTGATGGAGTGTGAAATTTGTGTGTGAGTTTTTTTTGCTTGATTGAAGCCCAACAAACATAGCTCCCATGTAGTGTAGTGAAAACAAAACAACATTGGACTTGCAATTTAAGATCGGAAATGTAGTTCATGATAGTGTACCGTGTGCTATTCGATGAGCAAGGTTATGTTAGCTAGGGATCTTGTTGTTCTTGCTGGGCTTCCAACACAAATGGGGCATAACTCGTAAATCCCAGTTCAGTCAGTGAATCAGTCTCACTGATGGTTGTGGGAGTCAGTCGGCGATAAGTTTGTGAATGGAGCATACTTCATTCCATCTGGGACAGGAAATGCTCTTCCAACGTAAAGATCACTAAGGATGCAGGAGCTCTGAACTGTATTCCCTCCCAGCCTTGTGCGTGATGGTTACAAGTATTCATGTCAATATTATTTTAGTTAATAATGGATAATTTGGTATAAAATTCTAAATGTTATATGAGTTTAGAATTTTAATTTAATTATATAATTTGCTATTATATCCCTAAAAAAATAAAAAATAATAATATAATAATAAAAATAATTTTGTTTTATTTGTTCTATTATAAAAAAATAAATTATTATAATAATAAAAAGAATTTTATTCTAGTTTGTTTTGTTTTATAAAAAAATATATAATAATAAAAAAATCATAAAAAAAAAAAATAGGTAAAAATAAAAAAATATTTTTTTGTAAAAAGAAAAAAATACTTTAGCAAATGGATTTCAATAAATTCCTGAAAATAATAATCAAAACATGTTTTACAATTTACACTCATTTGTTTTCTTAAATCACTTCACGCTACAAGAGTCCAGCAAGCAAAGACAACAGGTACGATTGCACTTTATTTTTGAAATTGATTTGCTCGCATTTGTCCTTCTTTGTACATTTCACAATGATCTCACCAAGTTTGCTTGCAGTATTAGTACTAAACTTTTTTGGTTTGCATATGATCGATTTTAATGCTGACGTGGTTTTCAAGAATCACAACATTTTTCAAGAAACATGCCTTGTTTTTGACAGCTTGAAGGAGCTGATTCTCATCATACGCATCATGACGTTTGTTGTTACACACAACCCATTCATACAACCATTTTGTGTCATGAGTTATTTCCTTGCATTTCTCCTTCGCAGTACCTTCATCATCCTTGTGTTGAAGCCCATATCCCATTGAATTATCCTTCATGACTTCGCACATGCCTATCTTTCTTAGTCACAGACATCTCTTTATCTTTTTTAGTTCATTTTGCCTTGTCAATAAAACTATTCATCTCCCTTTCCATGACTACATTGCCTTTCCATACACACTACTACTACTGAGATCTTTTCATTTATAGTCCTACCACTCTTTTTATCAGAACTCACGTTTACTGATGTGGGATTCTTTAAGGCCCACCTTTCAACAAGTCTTGCCCCATCGACCTCAACACATTATCTGGGATATAGACTAGAGTCCATTCTGAGTACTTGGAGGCTTGCATTCCTTAATGGAAAGTTCTCTTGTTGACAATCATGGGAATACATCAATGTCCCTTGATCGTTAGATCTTCCAAGTGGCTCGACATCATCTCATTCATTCGCACTTCGCAAGATGTACTCGGGTGCCTTGGCACTCATTGACATCAATGGTGAGTTTGCCTCGCATTGGTTAACGACATGCATCAATGGCTTGTAATCCAATGAATTCTCTTCATGCTCGACATCGACACATTCATTCACATGGTTAGAATTGTACCATCGGTTTTGTAGCGAGTGAATACTATGCACTTTTTCATGACTCCCGCAATAGTTACAACAGTATGACTTCAGCCATATGAGAGTACTATAGTTCCACTTTCATACCTCCTCTTTTCCATGATTCATCAGCAACAGTTCAGATTCCTCCACTTCACATTCTCTGATCCAGCAGTTACATCAGTCGCAGCTACAAAAACAGTCACATTTCACATGATCCTGCAACATCATCAGCCATATTCCTATTACAAAGTTCATCTACTTTTTGGGTAAGTGGCGGTATGTTGTTTTCTACTATTTAATCATGCAATTCCTTACATGTTAAAGTGAATGAATTTGGAAAATTCCCTCACCATGTTCCACTTCCTTTCTCCTTTTCGTACACATAACACATCTTCAGTTGGGCGGTGGGGGGGGGCGTAGATTCATTACCATTTGATTCCATTTACACATTCATCACCTCATATATTGTTGATCAACATGTCTCGTCTGAACTACACTTTGTTTCACTTTTTCCAGCTATTGATCTATCTTGGAGTGATTCATAACTTGAAGAAAAGGATTTCTTATGCACGTTGATGGCTTATCATTTCCAATGCATGTGTGCTTAAAATATTATTACAGTGAGCAAACAAGTAAACGAAATGAATGTTGTTAACACAAGAACCAACATTTTTTATATTCATGGTTGTCACACAAGAACCAACCATCAGAAACATCAGTTGTTACTTATGTATTTCACATCATGAAATGATTTCATTCAGAAGCCAAAATTCCTAAAGAATAACCATGCAAGGTTGCATGAGAACATGCCACAAGATCAGTTGGGGGGGATTTTCATCCTCTTTATTGTTATATATATAATCATGCAAAACCAAAATTGAGAAGAATTTTTTTTATGCAAGGTTGCATGAGGACATGCAATAAGTTCAGTTGGGGGGTATGTTGATTCTCATAATTGTCACATTTTCATCCTCTTTTCCTTTCACCATTCTTCACATTTATCCATATTCTACCACTCCATAAATCATTCATTAATACCATTTTCATAATTAAATATGGGTTTAAACTTATTATTTTCCAAATCATTTATTCTAGTATTAAAAGGGAATTTGTGATTAGATATTAGAAAATT
Source organism: Picea mariana (assembly GCA_032191745.1). NCBI lineage: Eukaryota > Viridiplantae > Streptophyta > Pinopsida > Pinales > Pinaceae > Picea > Picea mariana. The sequence continues at coordinate 5,088 of JASDQU010195213.1, read as the reverse complement.
GGCATGCTTTCATATATATCTCAAAAATGTGTAAGCTTTGTCATGTGTAGTAATATGTGAAGGATTAATTCAAAAATACTTCTAAAATACTTCCTCCGCCATTTCAAGATTTGAGGAGATAATTCAAGCCTATTCCAAGGAGAAGATAATGGAGATATGGATAAACATATCTTATACAAGATATATGAGAGATATGTGTGAGGATTTGAAGGGATCATATTTTGTAATAATGGGAAATTGGTTGAGAGAAAAGTGGATATGTAATTATTAGATGCTTATCTTCTTTTCAAATCTCTCATGTATAAAAGAGAGTGCCCTCTCTTCATGAGGAGAGGAGAATTGTTATGATGTAGATTAGATTCATGAAAAGACTCTTTTTGTAAACCTACTTGTTGGAGATTAATGCAAGTTTGAATTCAGTGATTTTGTCTCTCTTAGAAGTTAGAATCTGGTGATAAATCTTCCATGTTGGCATCGACAAGGGCCACTGATCCAACTTGGTAAGATCATTGTAAATTGTTAGTGTAGATTTTCATTTCATGTATTTGTTAATTTGATTTCATGTTATTTTGTTTGATTTCACTATTTGAATTTGTTGCAAAGTGTGGTAATGCAAGGATAGTTGGATCTCCATATTTCACCATACATGAGCTTTAATGGAGCATCCCACTACACTTAGATTTATTTTCCAGAATTGATTAGGTTACACCTTGCTAACACAATCACAATCAAGACCTCCATCTCTCACCCTACATGCACCTATAATGGAATGTTGCGAATGCGCAAAGTGTTAATTGTTATTAGTTTAGTTTTTCCAGGAGATGGAATCAAAGTTCATATTTTCTTTCCATGAGCCATCAATGAACATATCCATCACCTGAGCAAGATATTTTACTTGTTTAGGAGTTTTTCTTTCCATCTTTTGAAATGTGTGGAGAGTGTTATCTTTGAAGTGTGAAAACAAAGTGTTGAGTTTTGAATGTCTCTTCTTTATGCTATACTCATCAAACATAGATAAACTACATGTTGTTAGCACATATAGTGCATCAACTCTACTGATTACGAATCTCGGTTGATAATTTATGTTTGGTAATATATTATGCATATAATTGCACCAACAGGTGTCATTAGAATTTCTAGTACCAAGCTTGCACGTAGCAGCAATTACACAAATGATAGAACGAGGTGTAGTACAGGAGAGAATGAATCAGTTAATGACCATGGAGGAATATCAGATATTACTAGGATTCCACCAAGAAGTTTAGAAAGCAAGGGACAAAGCTTGGCATGATAGACACATAAAGAAGAAAACTTTCGAGGAAGTAAATCTAGTAATAATGTATGACAACAAATCGTTTCAGCACCCAGGAAAGCTAAGAATGCATTGGCTAGGACCATAAGAGGTAAAATATGTCATAGACAGAGGAGCTATACATTTAAGAGATTTATCAGGTGCAGAACTTAGAGGGATGATCAATGGGAGATGACTGAAGCTGTACAAGGATAGTTGACCACCTGCCACATAGTTTGAAAAAAAAAAATTGTAAATACTACCAACAGAGGTGCAATTCACTGGGGGAAGAAAAGGTTCACACACTTAGGAACACAAATGTAGTGAGGAGAAGGAAAATGGTCACATGCAAAAGGTCAACAAGCGGGAAGAGGAAAGTCATCAAAACCAATACGACAAGACAACACTAGGTGGAATTAAAGGAAGGAAAGGACCTATGGGATGCCACATTAATCGTGCCAACTGGAGACAGAAAGGTAGAGTAATGGAAAGTATGAAACCTCTAGAGGTGCATTAAACCCATAATTAAGGAAGTGTCCTTGACAAGCTTCATGGGAAACCCATACAACACACGAACGCAATAGAAAACAGTCTATTCGCGAAAAGAGAGAAGACAAAGAGTAATAGAGGCTAAAGAGAACATAGTGAGTTCACAGAGATCACAGAGACCATTTGAATTCAGAAAATGTTTGACATTCACCTCCATGGCACTGCCCAAGAAAGTAGAAGTGAGCCAGACCACTAGAAAAACCAGAGTTCAGACCAGATCCCGAGTACAAGAGGAAGAAGGTGAACAACAGCCATCGAAGATCGTCAATGTTGATGAAATCCCATCTCCAAAAACAACACCGATGAACCCTACACCGATAGCGGAAGAAACCCAACAGCCCACACCATATGGAATGAATATAGATATACTAACAGAGGTATAGGAGTAGATGAACCAGGAAACAGAAACCCTAAAGGAGGTGCAACCAGAGTATACTGAATCAGCTCCAAAAGTCAATGGAACAATGTTGAATCTGGAAGCAACAATTGAGCTAGACGAGTCTTAAACAACCATATCAGACCACCCATAAGAAGGAATAGTTGAATATATCATGGGTTGGTCAGAATGGTATACTAAGGAACAACCGGAAGCCACTGGAAATTCGAGCCAGCCGCCAATACCAAAGAAAGACAAGATACAGATACCCAGGTCGCCTCGCAAGAAACCTTCTGCAGAAATCATTCTACCGCATATACCATATGGGGTACAAGTAGGACCAAACCTATTGGGTCATATATAGAAGCTCAAATACTCAGACCACGATATAGCGGACACATACAAGTTTCTAGAACTTGCAAAGAGAGTGTACATGGAGACGGTGGGCACAAATCCATTTGGGGAACCGATTAATCAGCCACTCCAATGGGCAACCGGGCTGGAGAAAATAGGAATTTTAGGTCTGCTGGACCTACCACATTTTGGCAGAGTGTTATCACCAGAATTTCATACACAAATGGTTACAGGAATACAACATCTTCAAAACACTCATTAGTTCACTCATGGTCCAAAAATGCATCTCCAAAAGGTCCAAAAAATATACGACCAACAATAAAATCAGCATGCGCTAAAAATACACAAGGCACGCACGCACGTGTGACAGTTAGATAACGTCGGAAAGGAGCACATGCACCCGATGCGCGACTATTGATGAAAAAATATGTGCACACATCAAAACGACGCATTTATGATATTGGTCGGCCTTCAACCCACTTCTGGTTCATCTTCCAAGCCGATTTGACATCCAAATCTTGGCTGAATAGGACTAGGGGGGTGGTCAAAGACCTAAAGGCTCTCTAAAGGGCCCCTTATTCACACTAAGAACTAGTTGCATAATATCTCAAATCTATGCTATAAAAGGAAGCCATGGGTGCACTATATTTTCAAGGAATTCATTTGCATTGTTATGCTGCTGATATTCTCTTGGAGGATCCTCTTTCTTCATCAAGAGCATGCTAGCATCATTTCAGTTAGCCATTCATATCACCTCTAGATTGAATGTGCTTTGGATTCTCTTCAGCATTTCATTTTAGTTCCTTATTTTTAAGAAGAGTTCAATATTTGGGGGTCCAAGATCCCTCCCTTAGAGGAAGAGGGGACCCAAAGTCTCCCTTTTTCTTTGGTGTTTTCTTTTCACTAATACAATCCTTTCCATTGGTGGCATGAGTCTTGTTTATTTCTTGTTCTAATGTCCTTATGCACTGCAGTTTAATTTCTTTTATCATTCTAAGTGTAATTCTTTGCTTATCATTTATGCTTTACACTTCTAAATCTTTCCTCTACTACTATCTTTCCTAGCTAACCCAATTGGGTTTGTAAGCACCCTTATTTTGGTCATTTAGGTGACAAATGAGGTGGAACAGATTGGTGACTCCACTGGGGAATGGTATCAATTTCCTACCCCATTTGGGTTATTTTAGCTCTTCTTTTTGTTTTTTTTAACTTGCACGGACCATAACTGGCCCAAGCTGACCTGCAAAAGGCCAATTTCAAAGCTGAGCAGAGAGAATTTCATCCAAAATTTTCTTCACGACTGTGTAACAGATAGTGTGCACATGTTTTAACCCACAAGCACATATTCAACGCATGTGTGCCAAAACCACTGTATTTATCAGCGCCTTCTGTGCACCAGTGCCCATAAGTCACTTTTAGTTCACGCATTGGTACCCACAACACCTCTGTCTATTCTGAGACTCGCGCACCTGTGCATAAAAACACACATTGTAAGCTTTTTGTGATCTGTGGAAGGCCCATAGCCTTCTTAAAATTGATTCCATGCACATCGTAATCTACAGCACTTATATTCCCTCTCCATATAAAGGGATTAGTCAAACATAGGCACTTAGGGGGTTAAAATAATAATTTTTCCTCTTTTTCTTTAATGTTGCCACATGGATGGCTTTCTTTGACTATGAGTATAAGTTGGAATCATCTTTATATCACATATAAAAATTGCATTGGGACCGGAAATTGGATATCAATCATTGAGTATGCTCTTCTCTCGCACCCCAAAGCGATCTTGAGAATAAGAAAGAGATTGAGGAAAAATTTCATCTCCCTTAAAAAAGACAAAATCTTTAGGAGAGGAAAACAACCCCCTTGGGACTCTTCTTATTTTATTTTTCAAAACACATCTTAAGATTGTAACGGGCCCATACATGCCCACATGCTACAAATATAGGATAGTGATTGAAGTTTACTTTCTTAGATTAAATCACTAGGGAAGTTTAAAGGTTTTGTAACGGGCCCACACATGCCCACTTATGCACAATCTAGGATAGTTTCAAGGATTTCTTAGATTAAATCACATTAGGGAGTTAAAGGAATAGTAAGGACCCACATGTCCACATGCTAGTTTCCTAGGGAATTTAAAATTCCGCAAGGTTGTACCAATGACATTTAGTTAATTAGGTAATCAAGACTTGTAAGGACCAAGCAAAGTCCACAGGTAGCAAGGTGACACCTAATTTATTAAAAATTCTTGGCACACTTTCACTTATTCACACACAAAGTCACTACTCACTCACATAGTTTTCATCTCGAAATGTGGAGGTTGAAGTAAGTTTCCTCCAAAGGGATTCTGAAACACCCCACCCCTTTTCTTGATGAAACTATCCACTCCCACTTAATTTCAACGATATTGGCTCACACCCCCAATATCTCAAACAACCACATCTAAATTTTTTCTAAAAACTCACTAAGTTTTCCTCCACAGGAGGTGCCAAAAGAAATATTTTAGTCTAGGTAGGAT
>JASDQU010195212.1:8387-19126 GCA_032191745.1 Picea mariana | reverse complement strand
ACGTTCCACATACCACTAGAAATGGAATGACATGTACTATACATATAAAATAGTATTACCTGCAAATATATCAAAACACATACCATTATCCATCAAACAAACATGGGTCCATTACCCAAACCTGGGTTCTCCAACTTCTCATGGCCATAACTCTCTAACCATGAGGAGTTATGTGATGTTCCACATAAAACCGGAAATGGAATGATGTTTACTATCCATATATAATAGTATACTTTAAAATATATTAAAACTCATACAATTATACATGAAACAACCTTGGGTCCATTACCCAAACCTTTGTGCTACAGGAATTCGCTACTAGACTTTCTTCAAGGGTTAACATCAATCACTAAGGGTTGACATCAATCTACAATATCAATCTCCAATGGTTGACATCAATGAAAACCAACAATCCATCAACCTAAGCCAACTGTCTGACATTTTCTACTCATCAATAGGTGATAAACAGAATTCCAACGGTTGTTGCAATTCTTCCCTATCTTCTTCATTATCATATACTAGTTGGTTGCTAATAAGCTCTATATGTGATTTAGTAAATATCTTCTCTTTATCATTTGAATAATAAAAGGAAACAATTTGATTTTCATGAAAACTTAAAACAGTGGATACATTTGATACAATGTCAAAAGTATCTACATCCTGGCTATCACTTTGAAGATCATCAACCTCTTGATCATAATGAAAAGTGTCTTCTACTGCAACATACTCTTTAAGACTATTTGATCCTTTACTCAACAAATTGAATTCATAACAACATTCTTGATAAAGGAAATCAGCTGCAAATTTCTCTTTGCAAAACAAACAAAATGCAACATGAAAATGTCTTAGTGAAGTACTACAAGCAATTGAGAGTGATCTACACCAATCACGAGCTACTCCATCTAAAGAGTATGTAAACAATTTGATGAGAACATCTTCATGTATAATTTTGATCTTAAGTATGCACTCGTGAAAATCTAGTAAAAACTCAGCTGTCATTTCCCAATTTTCCCCTATAAACCTAAGAAGGCATCCTTCCCATTCACTTCTATGAGGCATGGGGTTTGGAAAACCAAATATATTTGAGAAATCACAAAATGCATACCTCTGAGCAAGAATCTTATCAATTTCAAACCAATGGATTCTCTCATAGATTCATATATGATGAATTTGGAGTCACCAAGTAGAAGATTGCAGTCAAGCTGGTGTCATGCTCTTGTCTACCATCAAGAGATGGATTTGATTGTTGTCGTTATCCCAGGGAAGATTTCTTCACTTCCATCCCCGACAATGATGCCAAAAATGTTATCACTGAGAGTCACACTTAGATTTCTGTAAGTTCAAGCCCAATACCCATCATAATATAGATGGATTAAATGGTTTGAGTAGGTGGATCAACAAGACTAGGAAAATAAGGGAGAGGGAAACAAAATGTCTACAGAGACATTCCATTGGGCATGGAGTCATAACATCCTACAGATCAAAGGAAAGAAAATTGTGTATTAGACAAAGAGATATATAATGATGAGTAGAAGCATGGTGAATATGAAAAAAGGAAGAACATCCATTATACATATATCCTTTCTGCAATAGATAAAGATTTTCTTAAACAATGAACAATGATTTAATGGGCAAGCTACAATAGATCCTCTGTTGTTCATGAATCCATAAATCAATGGAAACTATGATCCTCAAAACCTACAATATGTTCCAGCAAGAAGATAACAAAGAAGACAACCTGATAACAACTCTCATGAATCTTTAATGGAAAAAAATGTCATTACAAACAGGCCCTCATGCTTACAAATGAGAAACTAAAACTGCTCCTCAAACTCTCTCCTCTCTTGGCTCATGAATCCAACCCTTTTCTCATCAAAACCCATTTCATTTATAGTGAATAATATCCATATACCCTAAGGAGGTCAAAACCAAGGAGTTACATAGAATCCTCCTCCATTTAAGTGTCTTGTTACAAAAGATTGCAACAAAAGCCTAAGAAAATTCCTATTTTTTGGAATTTTGTCTATGATGATAAATGCCTTTTTAAATCAATCATCCTCATTGATCTAGAGATGGAACAAATGTCCCTCATGTCTAAAAAACTACTAGGATACCATTCGATCCTTCCTTGACAGGTGTAAACCTCCCAACAAGGCAAATATCAAATCAGCTATGTAAAATAGAGAGTTTGCAACACATTCCACAACACACTGGTGTTTTAATTGTTTCTCTCAAATTCCAAACTAGGTCAGGTTGACATTTGATCAGCAAGTCAACAAGTATGTCATATTCCTCCACAAAAAATTTCAGAGAAACCCACATCATCGTTTTGGATTTATGATAAAAAAATGTAACAACAACTGCTATAGGAAATTCCGTAGCGCATTATGTAGTGCATGTCTCAATTCACAGTGCTTGAGCCAGTTCACAATGCCAAAGGAAAATAAAGTATCCAAACCCTTTACTGATCTCCAAACAAGACAAAAAAACTCATGGATTACTTGTTGGCTATGAGGTTGATGCTAGTAATTTTCAATTTGCACCAGGATGCTTGCAACCTATACAACCTACACCACTCTTCCTTAACTAGTTTGCATCGCCAACTCAAATATAGTTTGCACACTTCGAGGAGGTTGTTAGTTGATGGTATGACATAATCCCTAAGAATTTGTTTAAAATACAAGCTCTGAAAACAATAATATCTTATGTTTCATGATTCTTTAAAACTACAATTATATGTGATAACATCTGGCTCCACATAGGATGACATGCTCCCTGTGAGCTTCCAAGAACATGCAGTTCAATGCCTTATCCATTCTATCTCTGCATATTGTATTCCTGAAAACATCTATACCCCTTATTGAAAAATAAAAACACTGTCATAAGTTGTAAACTAAACTCACACTGTAGACAAATTCAAACTGAAAATCACATGCTCATGGAGTGAGCTTATTTATGTACATCAACCTACACTAATCTATCTAGCTGAGCTTATTTGCTTAATTGAAGTCATACTTCCAATGAAACCATGTGAGTATCAAACTGATGAAAATAACTCCTTCCATGCAATGGTTCTAAATAATTTTCAAGTGATATGAAGCTTGCAACACGAGGTTAGTTAGCAATGGATACTTACAACTATGATCTTAAATCATACCAACAACTGGATCATTAGAAACCTTTTAAAAATATAACTCTATGTAAAAATCCACAGGATCATGAAACTTATGAAAAGACATTTCTAGTTGGTTAAGAAAACCATATTACTCCTTTGTGAAGAATGATTCATCAATAAAATGATGGTCCTGATATACTTTACAACTACTCATATGTTGTTTGATGTTTGTTGCAAGTGAAAGTATATAAATGATGGACATTTCCTCACTGATCTGTGGAGTTTTCCGCTCATCAATAGGTGATAAAGAGAATTCCAACTGCTACTGCAATTATTCTCTATATTATTCATTATCATATACGGGTTGGCTGCTAATAAGCTTTGTATGTGCTTTAGTAAATATCTTCTCTTTATCATTTGAATACTCAAAGGAAACAATTTGATTTTCATGACAACTTAAAACAATAGATACATTTGATATAATGTCAAAAGTATCTACATCGTGGCTATCACTTTGAAGATCATCAACCTCTTGATCATAATGAAAAGTGTCTTCTACTGCAGCATACTCTTTAATACTATTTGATCCTTTACTCAACAAATCGAATTCATAACAACATTCTTGATAAAGGAAATCAACTGCAAATTTCTCTTTGCAAAACAAACGAAATGCAGCATGAAAATGTCTTAGTGATGTAATACAAGCAACTAGGAGTGATCTGCACCAATCACGAGTTGCTCCATCTAAAGAGTATGTAAACAATTTGATGAGTAATTTTCAGCTTAAGTATGCACTCATGAAAATATAGTAAAAACTTAGCTGGCATTTCCCAATTGTCCCCTCTAAACCTAGGAAGGCAACCTTCCCATTCACTTCTATGAGGCACGGGGTTTGGAAAACCGGATATATTTTGAGAAATCAAAAAATGCATACCTTTGAGCAAGAATCTTGTCCATTTCAGACCAGTGTATTTTCCCATATATTCATCTATGATTAAGTTGGAGTCACTAGGTAGAAGATTACAGTCAAGCTGGTGTCTTGCTCTTGTCTACCATCAAGAGTTGGATCTGATCATTGTCATTCTCCTAGGGAATATTTCTTCACTTCCTTCCCCAACAACAATGCCAAAAATGTTAGAAATAAGAGTCAAACTTAGACTTCTATAAGTGCAAGCCCAATACCCATCAAAATATAAATGGATTAAATGGTTTGAGAGGTGGATCAACAAGACTAGGAAAGAAAGGGAGAGGGAAACAAAATGTCTGCAAAGGCATTCCATTGGGCATGGAGTCATAACATCCTACAGATCAAAGGCAATCAAACTATATATCAGACAAAGAGATATATAATGATGAGTAGAAGCATGGTGAATATGACAAAAGGAAGAACATCCATTATACAAAGATACTTTCTGCAATAGATAAAGATTTTCTTAAACAATGAACAATGATTTAATGGGAAAGCTACAATAGATCCTTTGTTGTTCATGAATCCATCAATCAATGGAATCTATGACCCTCAAAACCTACAATATGTTCCAGCAAGAAGATAACAAACAAGACATTTTGATAACAACTCTCATGAATCTTTAATGGCAGAAAATGTCAATACAAATAGGCCCTTGGGCTTACAAATGAGCAACTAAAACTGCACCTCCATTTCTCTCCTCTATTGACTCATGAATCCAACCCTTTTCTCATAAAAAACCCTTTCGTTTATAGTGAATAATATCCATATACCATAAGGAGGTCGAAACCAATGAGTTACATAGGATCCTCCTCCATTTAGGAGTCTTGCTACAAAAGATTCCAACAAAATCCTAACAAATTCCTATTTGTTTGGGATTTTGTCTATGATGATAAATTCCTTTTGAAACAGGTCATTCTGATTGATCTGGATATGGAACACATGTCCCTCATGTCCAACAAACTCTTAGTAGACCATTTGAACCTTCCTTGACAGGTGGTAACCTCCCAAAAAGGTGAATATCCAATCAGCTATGAAAAATAGAGAGTTTGCAACACATTCCACAACGCACTTGTGTTTTAATTGTTTCTCTCAAATGTCAAACTGGGTCAAGTTGAAATTTTGTCAGAAATTCAAAAAGGATATCATATTCCTCCACAAAATATTTTCGAGAAACCCACATCACCATTTTGGATTTATGATAAAAACTATAACAACAAATGCTACAGAAAATTTCGTAGTGCATTCTGTAGTGCATGTCTCAATTCACAATGCATGAGCTAGTTCACAAAGTGAAAGGAAAATAAAATATCCAAACCCTTTATTGACCTCCAAACAAGACAAAAAAACTCATGGAGTACCTGATGGCTATGAGGTTTATGCTTGTAGCTTTGAATTTGCACTAGGACACCTGCAACCTATCCAACCTACAACCCTCTTTCTTAACTAGTTCATAACACTAGTTCACAGTGTCAACTCAAATAAATCTTGCACACTTCGAGGAGGCTGTTAGTTGATGGTATGACATAATCCCTGAAAATTTGTTTAAAATACAAGCTCTGAAAACAATAAGATATTTTGTGTCATGATTCTTTATCCCTACAATTCTATGTGATAACAAAAGGGATAAGATTTTCTAGAGACTTAGATATGGTTGTACCTCCCGGTGCCACACTGGGCGAGATCAATAAGGAAACTATTTAAATTTTGAGTTTATTTAATTTTTGGTGATTTTTTTTATTTAAAGAGGTAAACAAAAATATTTTTGGCATGGATAAAAACTAACTAAATATGACGAATGTACATATATTGGACCAAGGAGGATAGAGGGGTATGCACTCCACCATTGCAGAGGGAGCAGTGTAGAGAATCCAAGTGAGGATGTCACACAAATGGAGAGGAAATTACAAAATATCTAGAGAAATTTGGACCTCCTTACTCATCAAATCCCTATGATCCAGATCAAAGACTTGTTGGAGCAGATGCAATGGAAAGTAGTAGGTGTACCATGTGCCTAGGTGCGGCTCTTCTGACATCTGGCCAACGCTGTAGTGTGCTATAGGAACACACATGTAGGGGTGGGGCCCTCGACATAGATTGTCTACCATCTTTTTTATCGACCATATAGATAGACATTTAGGGCTAGAGGCCCAATTTTGTAACTTATGATCCATATTTTTGTACTTAATGGACATTGAAATAATATATATACAACTATTTTTTTCCTTGTTACTTATGTGTAAATTTGTTTATATCAATTTATATGTGTGCTTATAAATTCTTAAATGTGTGACAAATTCCAATCTAATACATAGTTAACATAAGCATCGAATACATAATTTTCACTCCTAGCAACATGAATGCATGTAATGTAAACAAAATGTCATTCTAGAATTTGTACCTAAAGGAATCATCAGAGTAGTGTAATATCACACACATGATATTCACTGTTTAGCTACAACACCACCAACTTGGAATCCAGGTGAAATTATAAGGATATGATACCATGTGAAATAACATATTTTAAGAGTTCAACCATGGCACTATACTCGACAACATTGTTCGTTGTTGTCCCTAGACAAGCGCCTCCATATGCAACCACTTGGCCCAAAGGTGAAMAAATCAACCATGTGGTGRAAGAKAGGTTMTGAGTGTGACAAMTTGTGCCATCTGTGAACCCAATGTAGACCAAATATTCTAGATACATATTCTAATCAAGTAGAAACACCATAAGCAACCTAGAGTAGGAAAAAAAAGAACCATGCAAAACCTAAATACTATGAATGTACAGTAATTACAATGGGTAAAGGCTTGAGCATTGAGGCTCAATTGTAGTACCTCTTGAGGTAGAGCCTGTTTACGAGCTCTGAAAACATGTTAACTTCGTAATTAGACAATTCATAATATCCATTCCAAAGGGTGTGCCTCATAATGTAAGGACCATGCCACATCGGGTAAACGTTTCCTGCCCCCAACACATCCTTGTCTTAATCACAAACGAGAACAAGGCCACCCTCATAAAATATCCTTGGGAAGACATACTTATCCTACTAACTCTTAACACAATTTTGTTGAGTCTCATTCATAGTGGTAGCATCATGATGTTTCTCATCGAGCTGTTCCAAATGAATGAGGTGCACTTCTAATTTTGTTATGTTAGGTAGAATCTCGATCGTGATCTTCAACAAAGGAATTTCACATTCAAATGGCATGGCTTATTCCACCCTATGAACAAGTTGGAAAGGTGAGAAACTTGTAGCAGTCTTAATTGAGGTCCAGTGTGCCCATAATGACAGAGAAGACATCAAATTCTAATTCAATTACTCTTATTGATAGTTCATTGAAGTATGGTCTTGAGATACTTGTTAATGGCCCCTAATTGACCATTCACTTGTAGATAATAGAGAGACAAATACTCCTACTTGAAACCCAATTTATATGCTAGCTCAAACATCATTCAGTTCTGGAGGTGACTACCATGGTTAGTGAAAATATCTTTCGGAAATCTGAACTTTTCTATTATCTGATTGAACACAGTCAACACTATTTTCTCACCGTCATTTGAAAAAGTAGGCATGGACTCTTCCCACTTCGTAAATTAGTCGAAATAGAGATGCCCCCTCTAGCTAAAGGAAGGTGGCATGTTGTGAAATAAATCCCCCAATTTTTGAAGGGACCAACATTGGTGACGAGAAATAATGGAATAGGATACATGTGCATCTTCCAAGAAATGATCTAGCAAGGATGAATTCTCTTGACCGCCTCAACACAATATTTAAATATTGTCAGCCAAAAGTACCTAGTGCAAAAGATTTTTTGTGCTGGAGCTAACCTAGATAGATGACCACCACATGGTCCATTGTGGAAATCATTAGGCATAGAATCTGCCTCTTCATGAGTTAAGCAACGATGAAGAATTGAATGAACCCCACGACTATACAAAATTTCATTGATGATGAGGTAATTATTTTCCTAATCGATAATTTGATATCGATCATCTCATGAATGACGCAAATAAAATTTCAGAGTCTCGAGATATATTAGGATATACCCATAACAATCATTGTTGGAATAAATAAGGAATATATTCTCATTTGGAAATGAGTCCATAATAATGGTTTCCTCATCCTCTCGAGGAAAATCCAACATCAACTCGACGAAAACCATAGATTTCTTGGACTTAGTAAACACAAATTCCAAGTTAAATTCCTATAATATGATAATCCACTTATTATATTTTCCACCAATTATATGTCGTGTGAGGATGTATTGAAATGGATTAACATCATCTATCACAGTGGTCTTCCATAAAAAATATAATGTCGTAGTCTCTAGATAACATGAACAACTTCCAAAGAAAACTTTTTGACGTGCAAATAATTTAGTTTGAGCCCAATGAGACCACGACAGAGATAATAGATAATATTATGGTGTGTGATATCATCTTCCTTAACCAATACCATGTCAACTGTGGATTCCGATCCCACAATATACATCAAGAAATCCCTTCCATAGTCCAAAGGATTGAGGAGAGGGGCATACATAAGCATGTTCTTAAGTGCATCAAAATATTGTTGCACGAACTCATCCCAAACAAAAGGGATCCCTTTTTTCAACAAGTGCATAAATCCCTTGGTGATATCAAAATAGTTTTTTATAAAACATGAAAGGAAATTATCCTTTCCCTGAAGACTTTGTAACTAATGGATGTTACACAGGGGAGGCAACTGAACTACTTCCTCAACCTTTAAAGGATCAACCATGATCCCTTTGTTGGAAATGATTAAACCCGATAGATGCCTCGAAATGACATAGAAGATGCACTTGTTCATATTTAACTGAATGCAATTGTTGAACCTTGATTTTTTCATTATCCAGACACCTATTTTTCCACTTATGCTATGTTTTTAGACCAAACCTAGCCCTAATACCAACCATTTTTGTGATTTCAAGTCTAAAACTCCTTTTAAAAGTCTTATGAGGTATAATTGTTTATTTTATCATTATTCCCAAGTTTTTGATGAATTAATAGAGTTTTTTAAGCAATGTTTTACTAATGAGGAATGTTAGTTCTTTTCTTGTACCTCTAGTTGTTCCTACACCTAGGTTTGTATGTTGACATATGAGCGCTCAACCAAATCAAGTATGGTCACATGGGTTTTGGAGAAATAACTCCCAGCATGTTGTGTGTGCCTTGGTATGCACCCAGGTCACATATGGAAGCCCCCAGTCATGGTCAATGGTTTTAAGTAAAAAACATGTCCAATTTGTAGTAGTTAATTTCCTGCACAATTTCCAAGATAATGAGGACGAATCTTGAAATTCCAGAACATGGGTTTTGTACAAAAAAGCCTAATTTAGGTTTTGTTAGAGAAATTTCTATTTTCGACACACTAGTTCAATGGAAGTTAACTGACTAGTTCTATTTTAGACTTTCTAATTTTAGACCATCACTATTATGCATACATTCCTAAGAAAAAGGTCACTGCAACTCACTGCTTCTTCTCTTTTCTTAATTATAGGATGTCATTGCCTATATGAGTGAATATCACTCACTCATTGAACATATCATAATAAACATTGATTCTCATTATTCATATTATATCTATCTTCCTTTTCTTGATAAGCTTTGTTTGTGTATGTTTTATCTAGGTCTCATGTGCAAGTTTCCATGAAACACTAACATGGTATCAAAGCCGAGCTGCTTGGAGCAACCCAGACAAGCCAGAGAAGAGTGAAAGAGGATTTAATTATTGAGTAACCCTGGTTTCCGCTAGAATCGCAACCTATCGCTATAGAAAGGTGAGACAATTGGAATCGACAAAGTGTATCCATTGCTAGGGTGCGACGGTCGCACTCAAACTTAAGAATTGTTTTTTTTCAAAATCAATGCAACCTATCCGCAACCAAGGTGCGACATCCTCACACTGTATTATTCACTAGGGTGCAACGATTCAGTCTTCCATCTAGAAAATTGGGATCGAATCACCCTATCGATTGCTAGGCTATGGCGATTCAACATAGTCACACTGTATCCTTCTTTAGGGTGTGACGAGTCAATCTACCCTCTAGAAAATTGGTTTTCAGTAGTAAAATAGCCCTATCTCGAAATCCACGATCCGGGTCAGGCTCAAATTTTGACCAGAGACGTATAACATAGGGATGCTCATGCTCACCAAAAATTTACAAAACCCGCATCATAGTTTAGGAGATATAGAGGTTTTATCATATCTATATATGCCATAGAACCATCTGTCATATCTCAGAATCCATGATCTGGGTTTTCAGGATCTTTTCAGAATCAATAGAAGGGATGGAGACGATGAAAATTATTCAATCAAGTCTGGTGATAATAATCACAATGTACAACTATTTTTAATGGAATTTGAAGGCCGCATTCCAACTCAAAAGAAAAGGACTGTATAATTTGACGATGACAACAAAAACAAAACCTACATCAACGCTTGAGAATACCAGATGGGAAAACTGTAAGGATGAGGCCACATGAATACTTCTTGAGTTAATATCCACTGATCTATGGTTTCATGTTTCCACATGAAAGACTCGAAACTAGATCTAGACCACCTTGGAAGGACTCTTTGGAAAGAAGGATGATATGCGAGGTCATATGCTTGAGGTAGAGTTGAATACCTTAGA
>JASDQU010195211.1:4877-16254 GCA_032191745.1 Picea mariana | reverse complement strand
ACCTTACAATCCTCCCTTTTCGAAATTGCTTGTCCTTAAGCAATACCAGTCCAGGGTGTTGCAACACCTGCTCGCTCTCCCAAGTAGCGTCCTCTACTGAAAGCCCTCTCCATCTGATCAAACACTTTCTAATGACCCTGCTCCTCAGTTTCCGCTCCCAGAACTCCAAAACCTCCTCCGGAACTAACTCCAATTGTCCCTCCTCATCCAACGAGGGAAGCTCCTCTGATGTGCTAATGAATTGTCCCATGTCGTTTTTAGGCAAGACACGTGGAACACATTATGAATCTTTCTCCCCTCTGGAATCTCTAGCTCGTAAGCAACCTCACCTACTCGGTGCATGATCTTGTAAGGACCATAAAATCCGTGCTTGAGCTTCTCGGCCCCACTCTTCTTCAAAGATGACTGTCTGTAGGGTTGGAGTCTCAAGAAAACCAAATCTCCAACCTCAAAGCTGCGCTCTATCTTATGCATGTCCGCGCTTACCTTCTCTCGGTTTTGCGTCGTCTGCAGGTTCTCTTTCAACAACTTGAGAATCTCCTGACTCTCTACGATCCAATCCTTGGCCCTGGGAGCTTCGCTCTCCCTGAAGACCAAGTCTACCAAAGTGGGAGTATCATATCTATACAATGCTCGGAAGGGTGTCATACCAATTTACATGTGGAAGGTGGTGTTGTAGCAATGTTCTCCTAAATGTAACCACTTTATCCATGTTCTCTGTTGTCTTCCTACATAGTTCCTCAAATACCCTTCAACCCACTTGTTGACAATCCCGGTTTGCCCATCTGTTTGAGAGTGATAGTTGGTGCTAGGTGTCAACTCTGTCCCCACCAACCGAAACAGCTCTCTCCAAAATTTCCCTATGAACCGACTGTCCCTGTCAATGACGGTGTTATTCGGCAACCCATGAAGTCTGAAGACCTCCCTGAAGAAAAGCTTGGCTACCTGAACTGTGTTGTACTCTGTCGGTATGGCATAGAAGTGAGCAAACTTGGTCAATCTGTCGACCACTACATAGATACAGTCCTTACCTTGGACCTTGGGTAGACCTGTGATGAAGTCTATAGATATACTCTCCCATTTCTGCTCTAGAATGGGGAGTGGCCAAAGTAGCCCCTCTGGAAGAGCATACTCTGACTTGTTCTGTTGTCAAGTCACACACTCATTGACGTGTCTCAAAACATCCTGTTTGAGGGCCTCCCATGAGAACCTCTCTCTGATCTGTCTATAGGTTTTGAAAAAACCCTGATGGCCTGCTAGAGGTGAATCATGAACTACGGTGAGGATCTTCTTCTTGAGCCCTGAATCTGGCACCAAGTAGACTCTATCCTTGTAAAATATGACATCGTCAATGACCNCTCTGACTTGTTCTGTTGTCAAGTCACACACTCATTGACGTGTCTCAAAACATCCTGTTTGAGGGCCTCCCATGAGAACCTCTCTCTGATCTGTCTATAGGTTTTGAAAAAACCCCGATGGCCTGCTAGAGGTGAATCATGAACTACGGTGAGGATCTTCTTCTTGAGCCCTGAATCTGGCACCAAGTAGACTCTATCCTTGTAAAATATGACATCGTCAATGACCCTATACCAGACATCCTGTATCTGCCCATCCATCACCTCACAAGTGAACTTGTTCTTGAAATATTTCACTAACAAGTGGGATTTCCAATCTGTTGAAATCTCCATCAAAGAACATGTCACAGGTCTCCTCAATAGTGCATCGGCCACGATGTTCTTCTTCCCCTTGACATACTCTATGTCAAATTCGAATGCATGTACCTTCGTCACCCATTTTTGTTGGCACTCACTGAGGTCCCTCTGCTCAAGGAAATACTTCAAACTGTTGTGATCGATCTTGACCACGAATTTGTTGCCCACCAAATATTGTCTGAACTTGGTCAAGGCATGCATGATTACCAACATTTCCTTGTCATAAATGGAGTACAACCTCTTAGGTTGAATAAGCTTTCAGGTCTTGAATACAATGGGGTGTCCTCCCTGCATCAAAACTGCACCAATCCCTTCACCAAATGCGTCACACTCTAGTACAAATGGCAAGGTGAAGTCTGGTAGTGCCAACACTGGACAAGTGCCCATGACTTCCTTCATGTGATCAAAGGCTTCCTGTGATTTCTCGGTACATATGAAGGCCCCATGCTTGGTAAGATCTATTAGCGGTGCTCCAAGCTGAGAAAAACCTCGGATGAATCGCCTGTAATAGTTTCACAGCCCGAAGAAGCTCCTCAATTCTGTCACATTCTTAGGCGTCGGCCAATCCAAAATGGCCCTGATCTTCTCTTGGTGCACCTGTACCCCTTGTGCACTGATGATGTGGCCTATGTAAAGCATCTTTGTCATACCGAACTCACACTTGGACTCTTTGGCAAATAATGATTGTGCCTCCATGATGCTCAATACCTCATCTAGGTGCCTCATATGCTCTTACCATGACTGGCTATAGATCAAGATGTCGTCAAAGAAAACCAAGACTGATTTCCTTAACTGATCCCTGAATATATGGTTCGTGCAAGACTGGAATGTAGCAAGTGCATTGGTTAGCCCAAATGGCATAACCAAGAACTCGAAGTGTTCAAAATGACATCGAAATGTTGTCTTCTCTATGTCCTACTCTCGGATGTTTATCTGATGATATCCATAGCATAGATCAATTTTTGAGAAAAAAACTACCCCATGCAGTTCATCCATCAACTTGTCAATGCGTGGGATAGGGTACCGGTTCTTGATGGTTTTCTTGTTCAAGGCTTGGTAATCAATTCACATCCTCATGGTGTCATCCTTCTTCAAAACTAAGACAACTGAAGAAGCAAATGGGTTGTTGCTCGGTCTGATGTGTCCCATCACCAGCAATTCCTTGATTGCCTTCTCTATCTCATCCTTGAACCTCCTAGGATGACGATAGGGGGGGGGTGATCATAGGTTTGGCCCCCTCCTCCAACTCAATAGTGTGCTCAAACCCCTTGTCAAGTGGTCTCCCTGGAGGAATTGCCTCAAAGACCTGCTGATGTCGTCCCAATAAATTCTTGATCTTTGTATGGTACTGTTGTCGACCTTCTAAATCCTTCTGAGTAGTGATCAAGCATTCTGCAGCATATGCTACCTCCCCATGTCTGAATATCCTCTCCATCCTCTTGGCTGAAACTATCCTGGGTGCTCCTGTCGACATACCTCTTAGAACAACCTTCTTCCCATCCTGATCTTTGAATCCCATTTCCAAGGTTTTGTAGTTGGTCGTGATTTTTCCCAAGGTAATCATCCACTAAACTCCTAACACCACATATGTGTCTGATAGGTCAACCGCATAAAATGTGTCTCTCACTGTGTAGTTACCTAACTTCATCTCTAAGTTTGGAACTCTGTCTAGACACTCCATTGTGTGGCCATCTGCTACCGCAACATCAAACCCCTCAAACTCCTCTGTCTGAAGTGCCCGTCTTGATACTAGTGAAGCGTTGATGAAGTTGTGGGTGGCCCCACCATCTATCAGGGCGGTTGCCCGTTGCCCCTAAATAATCCCTTTGATACAGAGGGTATCATACCTGGGAACACTAGAAAGGGTTGCTATGACTCCTCCCTTTGCTGGTTTCCTCCTATTAGCCTACTCTGGCGGTTGTGGGACTACTGGAGGATGGGATCCTGCAGGTGTCGGTGGTCTACGGGGAGGGTGCTCCTCTGCTGGTGTTGACTCCTCCTTTGAACTAGTGGATCCACTGTCCTGCTCCTCCTCCTCACTGTCCATGCTGTCTGTTGCTACCTTAATATAATGAATCTCTCCCTTGCCCATGCACCTGTGGCCTGGGACCCAAGGATCTCTGCAGCTGAAGCAAAGCTTCTTCCTCATAAGCTCTCACCTAGTATCATCATACAACTTCTCCTTGCCCTTCCATTCTCTCTGGAGTGGCTTCCTGTCTCGATCCCTCTGGGGCACAAATGGTTTGGAGAAATTTGTAGTCTTTGGCACTGAGTCTGCCAGATATTGAGTGCAAAGGATGGCATCTTGCAAAGTAGGAGGCTTGTATGCCTTCACCCATCCTATCAAAGGCCCTGTGAGTCCTTCTGTGAATAGCATGATTAGCCTGGGCTCTTATATATCTGTCACTGCCACGGCTACCCACTGAAACTCTGTGATGAACACCTCTATTGTGCCAGTTTGTCTCAACTGGGCTAGATCCCTGAAGTGTATCTCAGGATCCTTCCTGTCAAACCTATCCATGAGCCTATCTGTAAACTCCCTATAGGAGGTGATGCGACTGTGACCCAATGTCACCAGTCCATGATACCACCACTCGTGTGCCTAACCCTCCAAGTGTAAGGTCGCGAAACTGATGGCCTCTATCTCGGCCATCTGGTTGAGCTTGTAATACATGTCCAGCTTCTATACCCAAGCTCTGGCGATGTATTTGGACGATCCGTCGAAAGAAGGGATGGTGAGTTTCCCAACTTTTCGAATGAAATCGAGGTTATGCCCTTGCTATTGTTGTTGTCCTCCCCTCTACGGCTCTTTGGGGCGGTTCCTGAGTCTGAGTCCATAGTACTCGACTAAGGTCATGTCCCGATGGAAGTCATGACCCAATGCTGCATAGTCCCTCCTATACTCTGCAATGTCGTCTGCATGAGTGGGTGGCCTCTGTGCTATCGATGGCGGTGCTGCAACCAGGGGTGCCCTCTGGAAACTGGGAAACAAGGGTCTTGGAATAATACTCGCAGAGGTGTATGTGCGAGAGGGTGACTGGGGTCTACTACCTACTCCTGAGTTCCCTTGTGCTGCATGGGAGACTTGTGTGTCTGGGGTGCCCACTCTAGCCAATCTATCAACCACCTGTGCCAAGGACTGAGACATGGTCCGTTGATTAGCTAAAACATTATTGATAACCTACATGAAAGTTGTCTCTGGATCTACGGGGGCCTTGCCACTGCCCTCTGGTCGCTCATATCTATCTCCTAGCATCCTCTTTGCCTCACGCTCTACCCTTCTCTCTGCTTCTCTGTGTGCCTCTTCCTCTTCCTCTGAGCTAGGAGGAAAAGAGGGGAAATTAGGCCTATGCCTTCTTTCGTTATGCCTACTGTAAGTGACATATTCGTCACCTACGTGTTCACGACCCTCTAGGTGTTATGCTGCACTCATTGTCTTTAGTCACAGGCTGGCAGGACTAAAGCTCTCATACCACTGTAATGTTCCTGACTTGGCTATTCTAGGAAATGTTGCTAATGTGTGTGTAGGATCAATGGTTTACAACATATAAATGATCATACAAATAATAAATGCGATAAAGGACTGCAAAGTTTGTATTATGATATCTCTATGGATTACAAAATGGTCGAATGCAGCTGAATAAACTGACAATACTCGATTAGATCAACAGACAAAGGATCTTAGCTGGAATACAAATAAGCAACTAAAATATAATACTCGGAATATGGGAACACTACAAAATCAATGGATGCGCTGGGACTATGGCAGCTCTGACGGTAACTGCTGGAAGTCTTGAAAGTTCGCCCTGGCAGCTATACTTCTCGAAATGGCCTGGAAACTATCCCAAATGATGCACCCTGCCCTAGTCCTTAGTACTGGTATCTATCGGACCCCTTTGCTGATGAATTTGGACCCTGGATGGATACCCTTGGGGGAATGCGCCCCTCTTCTTCTAGAAAAATGTGTCTTAGTGATTCCACCGTCGGAATCGGATGATATATGTCTCAAAACGAACGCCTTGGTCTACTGGGAAATGGGTCGGAAGGGTTTCCCTGAATCTGGTCTGATGCTTGCTCTGGAACCCCAAATGTGCCCGCCAAAAGTGTCGCACGTCCAAGTCTAGAAAATGCGTCCTRGCTGATTCCTCCGTCGGAATCTGATGAGGAACCAGGCAAAAGATGCGCCTTTCCCTCCTCTCAAATGGGTCGGAGGGAAATCTCAGAATTCTCCCTGGATGGGATAAGTCGACTAAAACCCTCTTAGAAGCTACGCCCTCACTCTAGATGAATGCGCCCTTGCTGCTGAACGCTATGTAACTGTTGGTGAAGAATGATGGAAGACCTAAATGATCTTCCCGATGACTAGGGTGTGTCTCTCAACACCGAAATCAGCCATTGGTGTCTTCCTCCTGGAATCCACTGAACTATCTCTCCTGAGATGTGCCTCTTCTCCTCAATGACAAGTCATAATCTGCATAATAATGAATTAAGTCGCTGACCCTTCCTTTATAGCTTTCCAAAACCCTAATTCATGTTGAAACCCTAATTCACTGTTGACTTCCGAAACCCTAAATCACTGCGAAAAACCTAATTCACTGTTGACTTCTATTTTTAGCTCATAATGACTTAAAGGCGCTTTTAACCCTTTTTAGCTCAATATCACTTTCTAAATATAACACCTGTGACTGGAGTGACCTCTAGTAACCCTGTTTACCCCTCTTTGGCCATGGCTATAGTTTAACAGGGTGGTTTAGACCATTAAGCCTCCTCTCTGGAGCTCCTATTTGGAAAGGGACATTACACCCATTCAACTGTGAAGTGGCAAGGTTTTTCCTTTCAAATAGTCGGCAGAGCATCATGGCAATGTATAAAATGTGAGAATCTAAAGATGTTGTGGAATATATACCATGAGCGTCATATTTAAAATTGGTTGGATTCCCCACCAGGTCTTGATTATGTCATGACCAATTCTGCCATATTGTGTGCATTCTTTCATTTCAAAATCCAAAATAAATGTTGCATTATAAGTGTTTTTGGGTGCATACGATAGTTTATACATTACTTGTATGTCCTCTCGATGAAAGGAGCCAACGCAAGTGTTCTGGTAACTGATAATGCTTCTGGTTTGAATGTCAACGTGCTCCAGAGCCCATCTTATCATGTCATTGCAGGGTACTATCTTTGGTCAAGTAGCAATCCTATGTAGTTCAGACTGAGCTACCAACCTAAGCTTGGCTGAGAACGACTCGTCTTCGTCTTCCATTGAATCGTCTAGACAAACAACAATCTCATGTTCCAAGATATTGTAGACTTGTTTCCAAGACTTGATGGTGACTCCAATTTGCGAAGTGGTGTGGAGAGAATCTCTATGTTTGGGTTGGAATCATTTGTTGATGCATCTTGCGTCTTCCCTAGTTTGAATAGCGCCATAATTCTCAGAGAAATGAAATTAACCTTACTATGATAAGAGTAGTCTATAAGCTCTCAATTACTAAAGGGAAAACTCTAATTGCAAATGGTAGAATGAGTTGAGATTCGAAATGTGTTTATTCATAAAGTCTATCAATCTTCGTATTGATCTACTGACAACGTGATTTTTAAAAAAATGTGGAATTTATTAACTGGCGATTGCGAAAATCTTTAACTTTAGTGAGTTATAAATATTGACAAAGTCAATGTATGTAATAATGAAAATGGCAATATAATGTTACTTGTCAATAAACACTAGAATAATATAGTATCTAATGAAAATGATCAATCCTTAAACTAAATCAATGCATTAAATGTCGTTAATTGCTCATATACAATAGATTGTTGCGTCAATATCCTAGGGATGACATTAGCTTCTTTTAGGGTTAGTATGATAAGCAATGTAATAGACAAAGAAGGTTAACGTTTTGCTAATTAACCAATGAAAATTACCAATTCATCAATATCTATCATAGGATGACCAAGCCAACAGTATTATCAATCAAAAAAGGGCTCAATAAATGCTTGACGTCATCATTAATTGCAGAGTTAGAGGGCTTGTTGCGTCAGGTATGACGTCAGCCCTAGTTAGTGCATTAGGGTTAGTTAGGGTTTCAAAATTTGAAAGTTTAAAAGATCATTTTGCACAACAAGCTCAACGTTGGAAAGAATACCAGTGCCTTAGGGTAATATGGAGTCAAAAGTAAGGGAAAAAATCTCAGGAGGATTAAAATTTAAAGACTAGAAGGTTAGGTTCTATGGTGCTGCAATGGCAGGGCCCTAGAATCAAAACCCTAAGGGAAGGAGGCTCATTCCAGTGTTGCTTAAGCAAGGCCTCATGCTCCTTCCTCTTTCTCTAAATACTCTTGGCAAAATAGCTAGCTTCAAAATACAAATCTAAGGGAGAAAAGTGTTGCAGGAGCAAGGCTTTTCAAACCCTAGAAGGTTAAAACCCTAGGTGTAGAATTAACTAGGCCTAGGACATCTCCTCTATTCAACCTATACTTTGATGCTAACTCAGAAAAAGGGAGATAAGTGTAGCAACGACTAGGCTATATCTTCCTTTATCAATGGCTAAAACAATTTCTCAAGCATGGGGACATATAGCAATGACCTACTAGTGTGCTTGCTACCTAGGGTTTCAAGATTTAGCAAGATAATAGCAATTATATAGCAAATGTAAGAAATTAAGCCTACAACCATTCATTTAAGAAGTTTTGCATGAAAAAATCACTTACAAATCATGAAGAATGCTTAATCAAACCCTAGTTGTAAACCTTCCATGAGAGAAACACCATAAATGCCAAGAAGAATCCTCCAATAAGAGTTGCGCCTCACTTCCAAGACCAAAGATACCAAGCAAAAGACTAAAAGTTGATCTCTCACAAGAGAGTGAGTTATGTTTTATTTAAAATGAGGAGAAACATCCTCTATTGATATCAATCTATGACCTTTGAATTAAAATTAAGGTCATTAAAACAAACAACAAGCCTGACTATACAATTTACACTGTTTTTTACATTAACTGCTAGAAAATGTCATAATATGAGCAAAAAGAGGGACGTCAAGCCCTTTTAGGGTAGACGTTGGGCATTTTTGGGCAAATACGGCATCCAGAGACCAAAACGTTGGCCCTTCTAGGGCTCCTCCAAGCTGCCACACGTGCCAAATGACCTCAGCACACTGCCACATGCTCCAGACAACGTCCAACTCTCCCAGGTGACGTCCTGTCCATCAAAGGCCAATGTTCCATCTGCAGTGGGTGATTCCCCCTAGGTCGGGCTCTGCCAAAGTGTCCTGGGTGAAACATTCTTCTTTCTTCTTGTGCAATGGCTCATCAGAACATTGTCCTGCCTCTGCCATCCCAGCAACCATCTGATGAGCTCTTCAACCCCATGGAGGTCCAAGCTAATCATATCCCCATGTGTACCGATCCACTGGTACCTGTCCGTCGGGTATTGTCCTGCACATCAAAAACTACGCCCTCCATGCGCTCATCAGTCCTCGAGATCATAGCAATGTCAATAATGTTTCATCATTAAATTTATCAAATACATGCATAAAATCCCTCGCATATCATCTAATAGCTCAAAAACATTACACTGATCTACTATACAAAGTCGAAGAAATAGATAGAATAACCTATTGCACCAGTATCCACAAGAAGAGGAAAGTTTCCACAGTAGATCATTCAGGCCATGTACATGAACTGATAGGGTCTAGGGATGTCCAGTCATAGTGAAGACCAGGGGTAGGTGTTGTCCGTGGGTGCCTTTGTAGGAGGTGAGTTGTACCCGTCATGGATGCACTTTTTTCCAAGCCCCTTTATTGCCTTTATTCTTTATTTATTGCTTTTCTTTCTTTTTACTTCAAGGTATGACCAGAGGACACTGCCTTGGCGTGGTGACCAGAGCTGACAGTGTTACCCACCGGTATTTTCGCAGAAATGATAAGGCTGGCTCATGATGAGACCCCCTTTCCCTTGGTCATGCAACCAAAGGTCATTTCCCTGGCGTGGTGACCAGATAATGGCAATGTCATACTGCTAGATACCTATGAACATAATGGGTCGGCTCGTGATGAGACCTCCCATCCTCTTGATTAGGTCTTGTTTTATTTGTTATTTTTCTTCTGGTCCCTTTGTTTCTTATCGAGAGGTCTTTTATTGCCTTCTCGGGGATCCCTGGGCGAAGCATCTCTAGGTTTTATTTCCTATGGCTTTTATCTTTTACCAGCTGCCTTTACCCCCTGGGCCTTTAGCCCCTTCTTCCCATAGGACGAAGTGTAACCCCTCAAGTTGATCATCCTAATGCCCGGACTAGGGGAATGGGATAAATGTATGGGAGATAAGATGTAAAGTGATAGTATGGTGGGAGCGGACGATGGCTCTTCAAATCCCCCCTGGTGGCTAACCAAAACCCATAAATACAGGCTTGCTAGGACACCTCGTTAATCCCCCCAATAATGGTCAAGTGGATTAGTGTAAGGTCCAAGCAGTTGTCAGAAATGTAAGGAAACTGATGCATATATAAGAAAGTTATAACGATCAAACATGACACATACCATGATACCTTGGACCAATTACCTCATGGAGCAAGAGTCTTTCCTGATGCAAGTCCAAGCTGATGGTGGTGGAAGCTGTTGCTGCTAACAGGACAAGTCTGGTGAAGAAGAAGAAGGATGGGCCCTCAAGCTCCATGCTCAGGTCAATCCTTCTCTCGATACTCCATGTCTAGGACCTGTGGGCCTCGAGACATGATCTCCTAGTTATCCCATGAAATCAGGGATAACATCTGGCTCCAATTTGGGGACATGTGCTCACCGTAGAGCGCATGAGAACCTCAACATCTCTAGCATAAACCTGCAGACTTGCTCACACTTGAAAAGAAAGCATCAGCAACAAAGGTGGGGTGGTATTGCCACCCCACAAAATATAACATGTATACATATGAGATAAAACAATCAAATGCATACAAGGAAACAAACAATAGATGTAGATGGTATAATACACGGAAATGCCTACCTACTCATACTTACCTGTACAGTCATGTCCCACCACCTTGGTGGGGTTTGAGGAGGCGTCCGCTGATGGGTAGTGGGTGCCTTCTACCTTCCAAGGTGGACAAGTAGTACAAGTTATCCACTGATTCCATTCCGATCTTGAAAGGTCCGAGACATGATTGTGTACTTCCCTTTACATTAGTTGGCTCTCCTTTCTGAGTATCCCACATCCATACCAACTCCCCCTCCTTGTATTTTCGGATCTTGTGTTTGGTTGTCCCTTGAACAACCCTGGTGTACTATACTGAGGGGTGTGGGTGGGCTTCTGATGTAAAGGACTCCTATTGGGACAAATGTATCTTATTAGCTTTGGGTGTCTTAGTAGGAAGAACCTCAGGAGATTTTGACTGGTCATTTGCTGGCTGCTTTAGGTTCTTTCTCCGGTACACTTGGACTTCTTGCTTTTTAAGCTTTTCTCGTGATTCCTAGTCCAAGTTGTTGATTGTTTCTAGTCTTGCAGCTCTGGCTGCTTCCTTTAGGGCTTGTTGATGTTCTACATCAATTATATTGATTTGAGGAAAACTCAAAAAGCAGTCAAAGTTGTTGACTTGTTGCTGGCTGGTGTTATAAGGACATTCGTTCTCCCAATGTGCTTCACTGCATTCCAGACACCAAGGGTTTTCATCAACTACATT